>CAUYSK010002716.1:0-25573 GCA_963575035.1 Avahi laniger | reverse complement strand
TTAACACCTCCAGTCTTCATTTTTTTCTTTTCCATAAAATGAAGATAATTATACATGCCGACCATAATCCCCAGGGCTTTGGGGGAGGTGTAGATGATAATGCTGTGTTAGACTATTTATCCGAAAGAGCTCTGGTTGTGGCAGGGCAGTTAGAGTCACGCAGCACAGGCAGGAGTGTCTGGGGACTTTTGGATGTTTGCTCGCTCCAGGAAGCCTCCTGTCTCCAAGTTAAGAATTGCTTTAAGTTAGCAGCACTTAAGCTAGAAGGATCTCTTAACCACGCCTATGAAGACTGCTTAAAACAAAATTGTGACTGTGTACAATGAAACTGGTACCTCATTTTCTCCTCCCAACACTGCTACAACATAGATAACTATGCATATTTCACAGAAAGGTGAGGTGCAAGAGTCAACCTATCAGAGGTTATAGAGTCAATTAGGAGGTAGATTTCATGAGGACCCAACCAAAACACAGGAGCTCACTGTCTCGTGTCCAAGCCTGCTGTGGCCCTGCCCTCAACCATTCTTGCTTCCAGGCCACATCGTGGGCACTTTCTCTAAGCACATGTTGCTCACGTCAATTCAGTGTAATTTGATCATCCATAATCAAATTACACTGCTTCTAGGAATCACTTGCTTCTAGGAATCTATCCCTCTGATGGGTATAGAGAATAAAAAATAATTAAAAAGCAGTTTGATCTTGAGCAACCCACATCATATTTGTATGAAATTACTCATTTGTATTTCCCTTGAAATGTTTCCAGTTCATAAGAAAAAACTTCATGACTTATGTAGTATTTGCCTATATTTTTCTTTTATTCTCCAAAGCTACTCTTACGTTCCCTTTCTTATTTCCACTAAGACAATTTTCTCCTATTGTCAATCAATATATTCAATGATCAATGGATAAAGAGGTAAGAAAATCTTATCTAAATGTGTATATAAAATAGTACAAATTCTCATACCAGAAAGTTTTGTGCAGCTTTAACAATTTATTAAAAAGTCATAACAGAGATCCCCCAGACAAAATATTGGTTCATGCAACAAATGCTTATGAAGCAACTGCTAATGCAACGGGGCTGTGCCATGTCCTGACACCGTCCAGCCAAGTTCTCTCTCCTGCACTCCCAACTTGTATGTCTAATTTTTCACTTACTATCTCTTCTTGGAGGTTTAATTAGCATACCAAATTTAATGTATCCAAAGTAAAACTCCAAATGTCTGACATTTCTGCTCTTCTCCCAAGCCCTGCTATGTCAGGGAGGGACAACTCCAATCTTCCATTTGCTCAAGCCAAAATTTTGGAACCATCCTTATCTCTGCCTTCCCTCACTGCATACCCAATATCTCAAACTATCAGCATTTCCACCTTTAAAAGATTAATTCTTCCCAGTTCCCTATAATTCCGCAGCCAGCACTGTGGTCAAAACCATCACCCTCCCTATCCTGCATAATTACAATAGCTTCTTGACTTGACTCTGCTCCCAAACTCACAAGTCTGTTTTTCCATAAGATGTATACATACTGTATTCACACCCACATTGAGACGAACAATTGACAAAACATCACACTGTCCTATGTGATGAAATGCCATTAAACTTTTTCTGCAATTCTTTACATTTTCCATATCGTCTATAAAAAGTTACACTGATGCAAAGCTTTCAACATTTAACTTACGTCAATTACAGGCAAGTAACAATGGATTTGTTCGCATAATTTTTCCCTGGTTGTATAATCAGGGTAAGGATTTCGTTCAAATGACTGCTGAAGTATATGCAGGTCATCCTGAGTAAATTTATGTCGTGGTCTTGTAGTTCCTTTTTTCCCTTTTTTTCTTATTTCTTTATGACTATCTTTAACTGGAGATCCTGGAAAATGTACAAACGAAAAGAAAATCGTCGGGAATGTCAGTATCAAGAGAGGGGGAAGACCATTTGTTGGCTAACTATTCACAAAATAAGTTTTTTTTAAAGTGGAGCCCAATCTTATACCTATCCGTGATAATAAATTTACTATGGATTAAAGCCTATCTTTGAAATTAGAAGGAGAAAAATGAAATTATTTATGACCTCCAGGGTAGAGAAGAACTTTTAATCTAACAAAAATTATACACTATAAAGACTGATGAAAAATGCTCAGCTGCATTAGTAATTGAGGAGATACAAATAAACTGGCTCACCCCAATCTGATAACTAACAATTTGAATGTATGGGGTTAGGGCAGGAGAGGAATGAGAAGGATTAAAGAAAATAGGCAATCAGCATCAGGGCTGGTACAAGCATCAATTGTTAGAACCACTTTGGTTTTTGCTGTGTTCTTGATTATATACAGCAATCAAAGCAATCAAAACCTACAAAGGTTTTGTAGCCACTTTACACATCCTTTCCCCAGCCCTTCTCTAGTGTGGTGGCAGTCTAAAGTGGCCATAGCCCGTCGTCCCAGTGTGTGACTACTTCCCTGGTTCAGGAGAAGCAGAACAGAAGAACTTCTTCGTAAATTTCTGTGTGGGTATGTTCTAAGCTATCTAGAGACTACCATAAGATCTGGCACAAGCAAATCCTCTTTTTCCTAACTCAGAATTTGGGTGGAAAAAGCTTGAAAATACCACAAGCCAAATTAACAACTCTCAGATGAACTAGGACAAAAAGTACAATCCGAACAGACTACCTGAGGTAAAACTGGGGGCAGTTTCTCTGGGAAATCAGCACATCCAAAAAGTGTATACTGGAAAAAGCAGTATACATTCCCAGAGCAAGAGGCATACTCTAGAAAAAGATTTGAGAAGACCCTAAGCTTTCACTTGGGCTAATTACTACACACAGTGCAAATCTGCCTGAAAATTGGAGGAGGGCCCAGAGGCATAATCAATTTGCAAAGACTGAAACAAATCATGAAATTCAAGGAAATATCCATCAAAACATTAACTGAACTCAGGCAAAATAAGAGACATCACTGACCACACAGACAAGGAATACAGTTTTGGCAATAATAGTTCTGGAAAGTCATGAAACAGACTACTACAGACTTTGACGATCATAAAAAACGTCAAATCATACATTAGGGGAAGAATCTGATTTCCAATGTTGCCATATAATCAAATGTCCAGTTTCCTACCAAAAAACAGACATACATAGAAATAGAAAAGCAGTACTCTGGGAGGCGGAGGCGGGAGGATTTCTTGAGCTCAGGAGTTCGAGAACAGCCTGATCAAAATCAAGACCCCCATCTTTACCAAAAATAGAAAAATTAGCCAGGTGTGGTAGCTATAGTCTCAGCTATTTGGGAGGTTGAGGCAGGAGGATTGCTTGAACCCAGAAGTTTGAGGTTGCTGTGAGCTAGGATGGCACCTAGTACTAGCATAAAGACATATATAGATCAGTGGGATAGAATGGAGAGCTCAGAAATAAATCCTCATACACATGGTCAAATGATTTTTTTTCCAAGAGTCTCAAGGCCATTCAATGGGGAAAGGACAGTCTTTTCAACAAATAGTACTGGGAAAACTGGGTATCCATGTGCAAAAGTATCAAGACTCTAACGTTACACTATACACAAAAGTTAACTCAAAATGGTTCAAAAATCCAAATGTAAGAGATAAAAACATAAAACTGCTAGAAGAAAGCATAGGGAGAAAGCTACATGAACCTGGATTTGACAATGATTTCTTGGATATGACGCCAAAAGGCAAAGGCAACAAAAGAATAACTAGGACTACATAAAAATTTGAAACTTCTGTGCATTAAAGGACACAATGGACAGTGTGAAAAAGCAACCTATGAATGGGAGTAAATATCTGCAAATCATATTTGATGCAGGGTTAAAATCAAGATGTATAAAGAACTACAACTCTACAACAAAAAAAAACCCACACAATCCGATTTCAATATGGGCAAAAAACTTGAACAGACATTTCTCCAAAGAAGATATACAAATGGCCATTAAGTACATAAAGAGACGTTTAACATCAGTAAGCGTTAGGGAAACAACAACAAAAATCAAATCCACAACGACATACTACCTCACACCCATTAGGATGGCTACTAACAAAAAACCAGAACAGAAGTGTTGCCTAAGGTGTAGAGACATTGGAACCCTTGTGCACTGTTGGTGGGAATGTAAAATGGTGTGGCCACTACGTATGACAGTTTCTCAAAGAAATTAAGAATTACTATATGGCTGGGCGCAGTGGCTCACGTCTGTAATCCTAGCACTCTGGGAGGCCGAGGCGGGTGGATTGCTCAAGGTCAGGAGTTTGAGACCAGCCTGAACAAGAGCAAGACCCCGTCTCTACTAAAAAATAGTAAGAAATGATCTGGACAACTAAAAATATATATATAGAAAAAATTAGCCGGGCATGGTGGCACATGCTTGTAGTCCCAACTACTTGGGAGGCTGAGGCAAGAGGATTGCTTGAGCCTAGAAGTTTGAGATTACTGTGAGCTAGGCTGACGCCACGGCACTCTAGCCCGGGCAACAGAGCCAGACTCTGTCTCAAAAAAAAAACAAAAAAACAGAATTTACAAAAAAAAGAATTACTATATGATCCAGAAATTCCACTCTTGTGTAGATACCCAAAGAATTAAAAGCAGGGACTTGAACAGAAATTTGTACACCTATGTTCATAGCAGCATTATTCACAGTAGCCAATAATGGAAACAACTCAAGTATCCATTGACAGATGAATGGATAAACAAAATGCAGTATATACCTACAATGTGATATTATTCAACCTTAAAAAGGAAGGAAATTCTGGCACATGCTATAACGTAAAAAACTTTGAGGACATTATGCCAAGTGAAATAAGCCAATTACAAAAAGCAAATACTATATGATTTCACTTATCTGAGATACCAAGAGTAGCCAAATTCATAGAGACAGAAAGTAAAATGGTGGTTTACAGGGGCTCAGGAGAGAGAGGAATGGGGAGTTATTTTTAATGGGTACAAAGTTTCAGATTTGCAAGATGGGTTCTGTGGAGAGATGGTGGTGATGCTTGCACAACAATGTAAATGTACATAATGCCACTGAACTGTACACTTAAAAATAGTTAACATGGTAAATTTAATGTAGCATTCTACCACAATAAAAAATAATCCAAGAAAATATTCCAGAAATAGAAGACCTAAATCTACATGCTTAACTGAGTTTATAGGATATTGGAGAAAATTGACTCAGAATGATTAACTGTAAGATATAGCAAAATTATTAGACTTTAAAGTTAAAATTCCACAGAGCCTCTAGGCAATAAGAAAAAATAATTTATAAGGGCAAGGGAATTAGATTGGAGATCAAAAACACAAATTAAGGCAACATTAGAGCATTTAAGAAACGTAAGAAAATAATGTGACCTAAAGATATTATAGTGAAACAAGTTGTCCATAAAGTATCAAAGCCATAAAAAAGGATTTTTTGGGGCCGGGCACGGTGGCCCATGCCTGTAATCCTAGCACTCTGAGAGGCCGAGGCGGGTGGATTGTTTGAGCTCAGGAGTTCGAAATCAGCCTGAGCAAGAGCGAGACCCCATCTCTACTAAAAATAGAAAGAAATTAACTGGACAACTAAAAATATATAGAAAAAATTAGCCGGGCATGGTGGCGCATGCCTGTAGTCCCAGCTACTTGGGAGGCTGAGACAGAAGGATTGCTTGAGCCCAGGAGTTTGAGGTTGCTGTGAGCTAGACTGATGCCACGGCACTCGCCCCAGGCAAGAGAGTGACTCTGTCTCAAAAAAAACTCAGCACCTACAGTAAATACAGCAACCAAACCAGCCTTCTTTTACACTGCCATAACTTGGGGGTTAGGAGCAGAGTCTCTTGGAGCCTGCCTACCTGTGTTCGAATCCTGGCTCTGAGGCTGACAGGCCGTGGGGCATGGCTGCCCGCTGCTCTCCTCCTGGGCCTCTCTGCCGTCGGGTTGCTCTCCTGGCCCCGAGATGGAAGTCATGTCGATCTCCAGTCCAGCCTTTCCGAGTAAAACAGCGCTGCTCGAGAGCAGCATTCGTTAAATATTACCCTGAGATGCCCACTCAGGACACGCCCTAGACTCAGCCCCGCCCTAGACACACCTTTTGGTGGCTTTATCCAATTCACTTTTTCAAACCCTCGCTAGCCTCCATTCATTGAGCACCCACTGAAAGCAATTTTCTTATTAATCCCTATTATGAAGTAGGTACTATCTTATTCCCCCTTAGACTTGAAGACACTGGGGGCAAAGAGGTTCAGGCCACAGAGCGAGTCTCTGACCCAGACAGTCTCACCTTGAACCTCACGCTTGTCGTCATCACTGTTACGTTATAGACTGCACGCTCTGTGAGGACAGAAGCTTTGTCAGGCTCGCAGATGATCCACATCACCTGATAAATCATTGATTAAGGGATACTGAGAATGGAGGCAGGAGAGACCAGAGATTAATACTGAATAAGGACATTATAAGACAAAAGACTAATGTTCTATAGACATTAGATCATTTGCTAATTCATCTTATTCCTAAAACAGTCCCATGAGATAGCCAAAACCTCCATTTTACAAGCGAGGAAACTGCAGGCCTTTTGGTTTTCTTTACAAAATCTCTGGGACTTTGTAATTTCCTAAACGTGTGGGAGAAGACAGTAACACTTGAAAGGTTTTTTTGTACTGCAGGTGTGGGAAACGCAACAGCTGTTCTACATTAATCCACGTGCATTCAGGAGCATTCATATGTTCCTCTTTCTATTTAAAGAATGGATTTTTCATACATCATTTTACTTAAATCTCATAGTGGCCCTACGGGGATATATATTATTATTTGGATGAGTACTGAAGCACGGAGAAATTTACTAATTTATCTGAGTTCAAACTCTAAGAAGAGGAAAAAACTAGAGGGACTTAACGCAGGTGAGAGTAAGGTTTTTAACTGGGCAAGTTAATGGTTGAAATGCAGGAGGGAAAGAGCCCCAGATGAATTCAGTTTCTCATGTAACTCCAGGATAGAGTACGCCTTGGCAAACGAAATGAAGACAAAGCACAAAGAATAGACTCGGGCACATGAAATCATGGAAGGTCATGATAATGAGCCATGACTGTGGATATCTGCTTGAGGACTTCGGCCAATCTTTCAGGCAGTACTGGGTGCTTTGTGCTTTGTTGTAGTTGAGAAAATGTTTTGGGAGCTGGAAGTGTTGGAGACAGAGAGAGTAGAGCAAACCAAAATTAGGTTGGACCTATACTGATTTCTTCTGCTTTTTTTATTTTTTTTCCCAGTAATTCAAAGTTCAGGTCAGCTTTGTTTTATTTTTTTCTCAGTACCTTGAATTCACACTAGGTGGCGATCTTCCCGGTCCCTCCTCCAAGCTGCTTTTTACCAAACACCTTCACTTCTTTGCTTTTCATTCTTTTCTCAACTTGTCTCTCCTATGTTCTCACTCCATTATTTAGACATCACTGGCAAAGGTCAAGAAATCAGCTCCAAAATTGCCCGATCCCATGGTTAACCTTCCCTCCTAAGTCATCAAATATTGTTGGCCAATCTTTTTTTCCCTTGGAAACTCTCCTACTTCGGATTATTTATATTAACCTTGACTTCAGTGGCCATCCACTGAGTTCTTCATCCTTTTAAAAAATATCTCATATAGAAAAATTATCGGCCGGGCGCGGTGGCTCACGCCTGTAATCCTAGCACTCTGGGAGGCTGAGGCGGGTGGATTGCTCAAGGTCAGGAGTTCGAGACCAGTCTGAGCAAGAGCGAGACCCCTGTCTCTACCAAAAATAGAAAGAAATTATCTGGACAACTAAAAATATATAGAACAAAGTAGCTGGGCATGGTGGCGCATGCCTGTAGTCCCAGCTACTCGGGAGCCTGAGGCAGGAGGATTGCTTGAGCCCAGGAGTTTGAGTTTGCTGTGAGCTAGGCTGATGCCACAGCACTCACTCTAGCCAGGGCAACAGAGCCAGACTTTGTCTCAAAAAAAAAAACAAAACCTCATAACAGTAAGAGCCAAACATACACGGTCCTGTGTATTGAGCCCAGCAATATGGCTGTGAACAGCACAAATGCATTTGAGTGAACTTTTAAAAATACATAACCCCAATCATCACCTGCAGGGAAAAGTCAGAACTTATTAGAATGTTTGACAGCAAGTTTCATGACCTGGCTACTACTGCCATTCAGCTCCCTTTGAGATCCTTTTAATCCTGCAAACTCTGTGCTAACCAGGCTTGTCTGCTTCCAGGTACTGAGATACTCTCTGCCCTCCTGGGCTAGTACATCTGTTTCAGGTGCTACACAGGAGAGTGCCAGGTGACTTTGGAAGAAAACATTTTTAACTAAAAGCAAGTTATCAACATGGTAATTTGATTAAAATGATCATCTGGTTAAAAAGAAAAAGGCATGATTAACAATAGGTGAGTTTAAGATTTTTGGTGGTCTGTAGAATGGTTTCATTTTCTTTGTTTTTCTCTGGCGGGTTTTTCCCCATAATTTTTGGACATTTCTCCACCTCTTGGATCCAATGGATTTTTTATTTATTTTCCCCATTGCTTTTGTGATGTTAAAAGTTTAACTTAAATGTCCAAAAACCTGGTTAGTCCTTGGTTTGCCTACTTCAAAAATGTAGCATTTTCCTTCTCCATGACCAAAAGTGAACATGTTCAATAAAACTATTTAACATTCCTATTGAAGTACACCACAACCCATAAACTTGGTGAATTTGACAAACTGGTGATTCGGCAAATTGGCTTTTAGCATATTGAGTTGTTTTGAGATAATGTTATGCCAATTGTCTGTTGAATGAATTTGCAAGAAGAACAATAACTACCATTTTTTGAGTTTTTACTTTGTGCCATTTTTGTTTTGTTTTGTTTTTTCTTTTCCCCACTAATTTGTGTCTGGCAACTTTGTGCCATTTTTAAGCTAACCACTTTCTAAGCACATATAAAAAAAAAAAAACCAGTGTCCCATAGGCCAAATTTCTGCTAAAACCTGATTATCATCATTATCATTATTTGAAGACTTTTAGGCAGGACCAACACACCCTGGTTCCCTCCTTGCCACCCCCTGGGTCTCACCACCACTCCCTACTGGGTCATCCTGCCTCTTCTTTCTTTCTTTCAATGCCCTGAGGACATGTCTGTTTGCAACCCTATACAGAATGTCATGTTATAAGTACAAAATAGACATTTATATTAAAATATTGTTATGCTGCCTCAATAATAAATTCCTTCTGATTATTGATTTGCCTGTCAGCTGAACTACACGGTGTCCAACCCAAAAGAATTTGTCTTGTTCACAGTTGTATTTCCAGAATCTAGCACTCCACCTGACACTAAATGGGTCCTTGGAAATAATTCTTGAATAGTTGAGTGAATGATGTAACCTTTTCTCCATTCCCATTATACTGCTTTATCAATGTTTCGTCTTCCCTTCTTTCCCTCCTTCCAATTTTACTTCCATCCAATGTATACCAGATATTTTCACTCCACTGAAGAGAGAGAGAACGAAGGAAGGAAGGAAAGAAAGAAAGAAAGAAAGGGAGGGAGGGAGGAGGGGAGGAAGAGAGAAGAAGGAAAGGAGGGAGGGAGGAAGAGAGAGAGGAAGGAAGGAAGGAAGGAAGGAAGGAAGGAAGGAAAGGAAGGAAAAAATCTTCATTGACTCACCTTGGCTAAGGGATCAAATCAAAACCCCTCAGTCTGATAACCAATGCCATTCACAATCAGGAACCTTCCTGCCTTTCCCGTCTCAATTTCCTTCACTCAATTTCACACTGTTTCTTCTAGCAACAAGAAAACTGCTTTTAATTCTCTGGACACACAACGCTCTACTCATATTTCCAGAAATTGGCTTAGACTGCCCTCCCCCCATCCTGTGATCCCTTCTCCCATGTTTTCTTCATTGTTTTTCATGTTTAGGTTATGCATCCATCCAGAGAAGAGGGAGAGGGGGAGAGAGAGAGAGTGTCCAGGGGTGAGAGATTTCTCTGTCAACCCAGAAGGGATGGCAGTATAGGGTGAGGGTGTCTGGAGGTCAGAGAATTCAGCCACCCCTGTCATGTGGCTGATATGGGAGCATCTCTTTAGGTCAGGAGTTCAAGACCAGCCTGAGCAAAAGCAAGACCCTGTCTCTACCAAAAATAGAAAAATTACCTGGGCGTGGTGGCGCATGCCTGTAGTCCCAGCTACTCCAGAGGATGAGGCAGGAGGATTACTTGAGCTCGGGAGTTGGAGGTTGTGTTGAGCTATGATCACACTACTGCACTCTAGCCAGGGTGACTGAGCAAGACTGTCTAAAACACAAAACAATAGAAAAAACAAAAGCATATCTAGGGAAGAAGAAATAAAAGGAAAGCTGACAAAACAAGGAGTTACTCAGAGAGGGAGAAGAATCAAGAGGCTGGTGTGATACAGGACTAAGAAAACACCATTTATCACTGTAAACTTGATATTCATGGGTACTGTGGCTTATCCGGGAAATAGATTGTATCATGTATTCTGAAATTCATTCTTTAAAACACTACTGCCCAAGACACTCAAGTAAAAAACGAAGAAACAGAACCTTGTCTGGTTTCCATGTCACCTGAAGAATTTCTGGGGATATTACACATCTTGTATAGCATGGTTAAGAGTGTCTTCTGTGGACTTGGAACACTCAGCCACCACTTGGCTTTCAGCATCCTCTACTCACTCGGACACTACACTACTTGACTTGGGGCACTTTTCTGTGCTCAGTTTCCTCTTGTTTCAAATAAGGACAAGAGTCCACTGCACAGGGTTGTTCTGAGAATTAAATGAGCTAATCCTCGTATAGCACTTACAACAATGCCTTGAATATAGTAAACGCTCAATAAATACCAGCTATTATTAAATATTTACCCCCTCTTTTTTGAGACAGACTCTCACTCTGTCACCGCCGGTAGAGTGCAGTGGCGTCCATAGCTCACTGTAACCTGAAACTCCTGAGCTCAAGGGATCTTCCCGCCTCAGCCTCCCAGAGTGCTAGGATTACAGGCATGAGCCACCGCGCCCGGCCTAAATATTTACCCTTTTTAAGGCCCAGGTGAAACGTTTTTCTCTTATGAACTCTAATTAGAACACATTCGGGCTCCGTATGTCTCCCATAGCGCATTGATGATATAACACTTACAACGGGGCCTGGCACATACACTAAAGGCTCACTAATATTAGTAATGATCACTTACGAAGCACTGTGGGCCAGATACAGTTGTGCTTTCTTCACAGATATTAACTGATTTAATCCACTCCAAAAGGCTTGCAGTTCTAGGAACTGATATATTCTCATTTAACACATAGGGAAACTAGGACACAGACGGCCAAGTAACCAGTCTAAACATACATAAATAGCACAGGCAGAGTGAGGACTTCAACCCAGGCAGAGTGTTCCACATCCCTGCTCATCAGCACTGTGCTGCATGACTCAGTACATCTTAACTAATGAAGAGTGCATGACTCAGTACATCTTAACTAATGAAGAGTGTCAATGGAAAAAAGACCAAACTCTGTAAAATAATTTTAAAGAGATTTACTCTGAGCCAAATTGGAGCCACGCCCAAGAGATGTTGAGCAGCAGACTCGGTGTGGCTGAGTTACAGTTTGGTTTTATACATTTCAGAGAGACAGCAGTTACAGGTAAAGTCATAAATCAATACATGGGGGCATACATTGGTTTGGCCCAAAAAGGCGGGACATCTCAAAGGGAGAGGAGCTTACAAATCATAGGTGGATTTAGGGATTCATTAGTTGACCATTGGCTGAAAGAGTTAGGTTTTGTCCAAAAGACCAGAAATCAGCTGAGAGGAATGTTTGAGGGTTTTTTTATCTATCACATGATGCTAGCTGAAAGGAATGTTTGAGGGTCTTTTATCCATTACATGATGTTATACCAGAATCAGGCCAGGAAGTAAAAAACGTCATGAAAAACCTGTTTACTGAGATTTTATCATTTGTAGGCATGACTCATCTGACCTCCTCAGGAAGGAATTTTGAGCAAAACAGAAAGATCAGAGTTTAGTCCTCAATACCCCTAGGCTTGTTAATGGGTTACAAAGGATGTCCCCAAGAAGGGAGGGGGGTATGATAAGGTATGTCTGACTTTCCTCCTGGCAGACAATTTAGTTTTAGGATATTCCTTTGGCGACGAGGGGGTCCATTTAGTCAGCCGGTGGGGGGTGAGCCTTAAAATTTTATTTTAGTTCACAAGAGGAAGAGCGTGATTTCCCAACGCGTACAGGGCTTAAGTTTGAAAAGCAGACTTGCAGTAAAACACCATCTATTTCAACACCTTTATCTTAAATCCAGAAAAGTGACAGCCAGAGAAGAGTCTCCTCTACAAGATGATGGCTAGCCCACCAGAGCCCACGTGTCAGGATTCCAGAGCCCCTCTACGGCGGCGGGACAAAAGGGAGACTTGCTCTCCGCAGTTTCCGAACCCACACCACCGCCCCCAGCCGGAGGTGGCAGAGCAGTGGGCGGAAGATGCGCTCGCCAGGCCCCGCCCCGCCCCGGCCCAACGTCGACGCGCTCGGCCGCGCAGACGTGCTGCGGCCATGGCGACGGCGACGGCGGCGGGCGGTGCAGCCTACTTCCAGAGGGGCAGTCTGTTGTGGTTCACGGTCATCATCCTCTCCTTTGGCTACTACACAGTAAGGGCGGCCACGGCCGAGCGAGGGGAGCGAGTGCTCCATTCAGCGCAGCATCCGCGCTGGCGGGCCGGGAGAGGTCGCGCAAGGCCCGCGCGAACGCAAAGCCGGCTCCCCCGCGTTCGCAGCCGAGGGCGAGGGCTACTGGCCCCGGAAGTAGACACTGGCGCACCAGGCCCAGCGCTTGAGGCGCTGAGAAACCGGCTAGCCAGGCTTTTCTTGTGTGGGGGCAGGGACGGCTCCCCAAGCGACTCAGTATGTAGGTCTTTCAAGATGGTGGTAGCGAAGTCGGAGGCCGGCAGGGCTGCTGCCGCCTACTTCCGTACAGCCAGACCCTTGCCCGCGCTCGTCACGGTGCTGGGCCTGGGATACTTCGCGGTGAGCCGTGGGGCGGGCGGTGCATCTGTTTGGCCCCGGCAGGCCCTCGTAGGGAGAGGGGCGTTGTGGGAATGAGGCCTGTGCGCACGCGCGCCGGACGGTTCCTTAGGTTACTGGTGTAAGCGGAAGTTCGGTGGTCTTTTCCACTGGTTTCTGCTTGAAAGTGTCCTTGCTCTCGCATCTTGGCCCGTTCTCGGTTACTAACGGCTTAGCCGAGTTAGCCTCTCAAGGAGCAGGAAGTCAAGTTGGCAGACCACCATAGGCCTGCCAAGTCAGGATAGGGTTTCCGAAGCAGGGTGTTTGGAAAACGGGGATAAACTTACAGGATGTGTAGGATTTCATTGGTAAGGAGGGATAGAGAGGATATAACTGTTACGGCATAGGCGTGGAAGCAAGAAGACAGCTCTACTGAGAGAAAGCGACTTTTGTCTGGCTGAACAGGTTTGTTTAAAGGACAGTGGAAAAGACGCGTGAAAAAATAGATTGGGGGCTAAGTTGGTATGATTTTGAAAGAAGGCAGCGCTACGTGGATATTGCCCAAGAGATGGAGAGTTTTTGAAAGTACATCTGTGTTCTACAATTCTGTGTCTTTGACTAGTTAGGGTATAAATGGAGGGAAGCTTTGGGGACTTCAAATTGGGATATTGTGGAGCTGACAGATGCTGCTCCTTCCATTTCGCCTGATCTAGGAGGATGCAGTGATGTTTTATGCTTTATTTAAATTTCGGACGTCAAACAATATCGTGGGAGAGGTAGTACTCACAAAGATCTGAATGCGGCAATAAATTTTGGAGCTCTTGGCAGTTATTCTCAGAAAAGGCTAAGCTGGCAGAGGTTACAACACAGAGACTGAAAAAAATTAATAAGATTACAAAAACCTTATTGATTAAGCAGTTGCTATTAAAATTTCACAAACCTGATCTCACTGACTTTCCATCTCTGTGCAGTGGATCGGTCCCAGTTTTAGAGATACAAAAAGTGAAAGAAGAGAAAGGAATTCTAAATGAAATGGGGATTTGGTCAAGTCATAGTTTATGCAGTAAAGAAGCTGGCCAAGGCGCATAAACTCTTAAAACTTGCTAATAACTTCCATAAAGTAATGTTTTGGTGGAATTTATTAAAAATAGCACTGAGTCTGATAACCACATAGTTTCATCTGCATAAATCTCTCAGTAGAGTTGTTTTTAGAAAATAGAAGTTGAGAATGGAGGCCCAGATGACTGTTCAGAGTTTCTTCGGTCTGTAGTTGTTTCTGTAGAATCAGTATTATTTCATAGCCTCTTTCAAAAATAAACATTTTCAGTGACCTAATATTTTCTGCCTTTGGTTCTCTTTCAGTGGGTTGTCTTCTGGCCTCAGAGTATCCCTTACCAGAGCCTCGGGCCCCTGGGCCTCTTCACGCAGTACTTGGTTGACCACCATCATGCCCTCCTGCGCAATGGGTAAGGAGAGCTGCAGAAATGGGATGCGGATGCTGCAGCTCTGGCATCACTAGAGACTTGAAAGGCCTGCAGTTCCCTTTAGATATCCAAGAGCAGTAGTAGGTCACATTAAGACACCTTTCTTTCTGAGGTTTCTGTGTTAGATTTCATCAGTAGCAAACTATCACCTTAGACTTAAACCAGACTGACTTTTTTTTTCGCTTCAGGTATTGGCTTGCCTGGCTGATTCACGTGGGAGAGTCCTTGTATGCCATGGTATTGTGCAAGTAAGTCTTTGTAATAGATCTTTGTGGCGTTTCTCTTGGTATCTAGTATAAATTGAGCGTAGCCACATTTAAATAATTCATACACTTGTAGGCTGAGAGCATTTTCAGGGTAGAGCTAAATCCCCATGCCTGGTGCTGAGCCTGGCACAGAGGGAGTACTCAGTAAATGCCTGGTGAATAAATTCATTTTGTTTGTGTTAGTTAATCAATTATTTAGTTATTTAATTGAGATGATCTTTGTTTTAAAAAATTCCCCGGATAGCCCCAATTCTCAATTGTGATTTCATAACTGAATCACCTGAGGAGCTCTTTCAGAATATTCATGTCTGGTTTCCAGACCCATCTGGTATGTCTTGCTTCAGAGATAGGAATAAATTCTTTTTTAAAGCTCCACATAAAATTCTGGGATGCAATGCTAGTTAAAAACCCCTACATCAGACCCTATTCAGTAGATGCCAATGTAGGTTAATGCTGTGTGCCAGTACTAGAAAAATATTCACTTTACATTATACTTTATATAAGCGTATGAAGAAAGTATGATGCAATGAAAAACATGGTTTTAGTAATGCCACATTGTTTTACAATTAATATTTTTTTCTGGTCTAGGGTAGCTTTCACCCCATTATTTTTCTATTACTTGTAAAAGTGGAAAATAAGGACAGGTGAGGTGGCTCATGCTAGTAATCCCAGCACATTGCGAGGCCAAGGTGGGAGAATTGCTTGAAGCCAGGAGTTCAGGACCAGCTTGGGCAACATAGCAAGACCCTGTCTCTACTAAAAGGAAAAATTAGCCAGATGTAGTGGCATGCACCTGTAGTCCCAACTACTCAGGAGGCTGAGGCAGGAGGATTGCTTAAGCCCAGGAGTTTGAGGCTACAGTGAGCTATGATTGTGCCGGTGTACTCCAGCTTGGGTGACAGAAAGACACCTGTCTGTAAAAATAAAAAAAAGTTACACATGTTGTGCTAAAAACTCAGCTTATAAAATTGAAAGTCTCCTATAATCCCGAAAATAGTCACTATTAAGAGTTTAGTGTATATCATAATTTTATGCATTTATAAACAATTTCATATCACACATAGATATAAACTCTTCTACAACTTTTTTCCATTGTCACATATGCCTATTGTTAAATTTATTTTATCTATTTTATTTTATTTTGTTTGAGAGGGAGTTTAACTATGTTGCCCAGACCGGCCTTGAACTCCTGGGCCCAAGCAATCCTCCCACCCCGGCCTCCTGAGTAGCTGGGACTACAAGGGTGCCACGCTGGGCTCACATTTTCCGTGTCTGTACACATCAACTTTCCCCATCCATTAATATTAGTGTATAATATTCTGTTATATGGATGTGCCTTAATGTATTTAAGAAATCCTCCTTCTGATGGACTTTTAAGTGTGTTGCTTTTTACTATCCTAAGCAATACTGCTGTGAACATGAACTTCATACATTTGGTCCACTTTGGTATTTATTCCCTTAGAATAAATTCCTAGATCTGTAATGTGAAGATTAAAGAATGAATATTTTTAATTTTGGTATATATGGCCATATCGCCTTCAGAACTGTGGGACTAATTTATACTTCCGACACAAGTGTGACAGTGCTGAGTTCCCCACACCCTCCCAGCCCTCTTCTAATGGGTTGTCTGTCCTTTTCTTAACCACTTGCAGGCACTTTTTTTTCTGAATTTGAGTCTTTGTCATTTAGATGTCTTGCAAATATCTTTTCTTTTTTTTACTCCGTTGGGTCTTTTTATAAACAGAAGTTTATCAATATAGTCAAATTTATTAACTTTTTTCTTTATATTAAAGTTATTAGGATATTCTTTTACAATCTTCTAACAGTTTTAGAATTTTGTCTTTCACATTTAAGTCTTTAATCTGCCTGGAGGTGGTTTTTTGTGAGAGGTTGCCAACTTCACCTTTTTCCATATGGATGCCCAATTATCCCAGAGCTATTTATTGAGACGTTCATTCTCCTTTGATGTGCCATCTTACATCATACATACATATATGTATGGCCCTGTTTCTGAAGTCCTTTCTGTTCCATTGTCTATTTGTTTATCCTTGAGCCAGTGCAACACTGTCTTAATATAATAGCAGTGGTTATATAATCATTAGTATCTGTTAAAGCACGTCCTCTCACCTCATTGCTCAAGAGGGTTGCGCATTTCTAGACTTTTGCATATTCTTATGCATTGTCATATGCTACAAAAAATAAACCTGTTGGGATTTTTATTGGATTGACCATATGTATTAATTTTGAGACAATTGGGATATTTCAATTATTCAGTCTTCTAAATCATGAAATGGTCTATCTCCATTTATTTAGATCTCCAGTAATGTATCAATAAAATTCTATAATTTTTAAGGAGGTCTTATTCATTGTTAAATTAATTTCCAGCTACTTCTATTTTCATGTGCTATTATAAATGAAATTTTCTGATTGGTTGGTGGTAGTATATATGAATGTAGTCCACTTCTATATATTGACCCAGCCACCTTGCTAACTATTAATACATGTATGAATTATAATAGTTCATCTGTAGATTTTTTTTTTACTCTCTAGAAATAAAGACAGTTTTATTTCTTCCTTTCAATTCTGTATACCTTTTATTTGTGTTTCTTCCCTTATTGCACTGGCTGGCACTTCCCCATACAGTGTTGACTGGAAGTGGAGTTAGTAAACATCATGCCTGATTCTTTATCTCAGAGGAAAGCTTTCAACATTTCCCATCATGTTTATTCTAGACTTTTGTAGATCTCTTCTATCAAAATTAGAAAGTTCCATTGTATTTCTAAGTTTGCTGTGAACCTTTATTACGAATGGATGTTGGAATTTGTCAAATACTTCTGTATATATTAAGATGTTCATGTGATCTTTCTCCTTTAATCTGTTAGTGTAGAAAATCACATCATTTTTACACTTACTGTTTTTAAAATTTGTTTTGAATAAAAAGTCATCCAAATGGGACTAACTATAGACAGATGAAACTGTAGCAAGCCATTCACTTCAATTAGATATTTTCTTTTGAGCTTTGTTTTAGGCAGTTTAATTTGAGTGACTATATAAGCAAATGTTTATCATTACCATGTGCCAAGCTCTTTCCTAAGCACTTTGTGTATATTATCTCATAAACTTGGTGAGATAGCCACTATTATTCCTATTTTTTCAGACAAGAAAACTGATTCTGAAAGATACTAAGTGACTTGGCGAAGTCACAGCTGGTAGGTGGCCAAGCTAGGATTTATATCGGATCTCTCTTCAAAATGCTTGTTGCGAAGCCTTGCCAGTGCTTTCTACCCTGTCCACTCACGGGAATCACATGAGCAACGGTTTTGTAATACCGTACCCTGGACAGTAGCCAGACTGGTTCTCAGGGAATAGTGAATCATCCAAAATGCATCTATTAGAAAACAAGAAAGTCGAAAAATATTAATAAATGAAGTTCAAGTTAAGAAGCCAGAGAAATATAGCAAAATAAACCCGATGAAACTAGATTAAAGGTATAAATTTAAGAAAAAATAGAAGACAGTCCCGTGCAACCACAAGACTAAAATTCTGGTGTTTTAATGTTTCTTGTTGTGTTTTAGGTATAAAGGCATCACAGATGGTCGGGCTCGCCTGCTCTGGTTCCTGCAGACTTTCCTGTTCGGGGTAGCGTCTCTCTCCATCTTGATTGCTTACAGATCAAAGCGCCAAAAACAAACTTAAAGAAGACACCCAAAAGCTTTCTCTACACTTTTACGTTCAACCTCACCTTTTATGGTGGGGGGTGGGGGTGGGGTGGCAGAGAGGCAGTGTTTACTCAGTGATCTTCCTACTTTCTAGAAAGTATCTGCCCTTCAAAGCTGTTTAAGACCCACTAGTTAGTCATCTTTCTTTTATACGATCTGGTTAAGCTCAATAGAACAGTGTTTACTTCAGAAAGAAATAGGAAATAATTTTAGTTTTCTAGTTCCTCAGACTAACCTATTTGGGTGAGGGCTTCCAGCTACCTTCTTGACGTCCTTGGCTGTTTTGATGGTCTCTCGTTATCTGGGCTGAGCCACAGACTAAGTTTACTTGTTAGCAAAACACCCGTCCCTCACCACCACCGTCTTACCTCTCCTTTCCCCCAATTTTTTCCACCTTTCTGGACCAGGCGACACTTCCACAACACATAAATTCTATGCATTTATTAGTTACCTGTGGAGGCAGGATCCTTTCTCAAACTACAGAAAAAGATGAGGAAGATAAGCCAGTGCCTGGCACAAGGCAGGCTGAGCAATTACACAGAGGCACAGGAGGAAGTGCTGGGAGCCCAGAGGACAGGACTGGGGAGTGCCTTCCTTGGTGCTGCCAGCCAGAAGTGATCCTTCCCTCTGCGTGGCCCGCGAGATACAGTGCTCTGTCGTGTGCAGGGCTCCGAGGGCACTGCCAGATTGCTCCTTCAGCTCGGGGCCACGTCTTAAACAGCTTTACTTTTCCCCTGAGCACGTGACCCACTGCCTTGCACACAGGTGCTCCATCAGTGTTCATTGAACAAAGGAGGGAAACCAGTTTTGCTTTCCACTTGTTCAGTATCATTCCAACTTTAATGTGAAAATTGCACAACCCGTTTGGTGTTCCTTCATCTCAACAGAAAAGCACAAGACTGGCTTTAATTGGTACCACCTTTCTGTGGGTATCATTTTTACACTTTCCTATTCATGGTCACTGTGAACACTAGGTGTCTCCCTCTAGCTCTGACTCGTTCAAATACACAAACATTCCTATTTTAAAGATTCTGGCCCATGGGTTACTCTGCTAGTTACTACCTCTGCCATTCACCTGGTTATACTTCATTACTGCTGACAGGTTGGGGAGGCAGGATTATTGACTCTGTCCCCTTATCCTGGCAGAGTGACCCCTATAAGCCATTTGGGCCCCTTCCCTGGAGGACTGCATACTTGTTCTCTGCAAACTAGTACTCATTTCTCTTCTTTGATACAGCAGGGCAGGTTATTTGTATTAAGCAAACATTTATGAGAAACAACCCCCTTCCCAAAATAGAGCCCCCAAGTAAAAGTACAACCCTGAAAGATTATAGACAATGAATTGTTTCTAGTGGAGATAAATTTCTGCAAATATATTTCAGTCTTTCCCTCTGTTTCTCTTACGATTAAGATGTTGCTTTGTGGTAGGGAAAAAGATTTTTGGCCATGGAGTTAAACATCATGGAAATTCAACCCAGATTTTTTAAAAATGTCCTTTCCAAAGGAAATAATAATGACAGTGGTTCTGGGAACAATATGGAAGATTATTGAACAAATGGATTAACTTGAATAAAATTCTGTGAATTGTCTCTCACAACTGTGTTTGTCAGTTTTGACATAGTGTCATGCATTTGATTCTTTTTCTCAAATAGACTTTTATGGAATCGTTGGTTCAGTTCAAATGTCAGTTTGTTTCTCATTGATAAAGAATTGCAGAAAGCCCTGGTTGTAGGGTATATACTTAATGTTTGTAAACTTCCCATGGCTCACTTAACTCCTCCACACACGGAGTCACCGGGTGGACGTAAGTGTCTCTTTTTCATTGTAAAATTATCTCCTTTTTGTTTCTGTTTTCATTTCATACAGCATTTCATATGATCTGTGTACCAAGTAAGGAGTGTTCTGGCATTTTTTTAAATGCCTAAAAATACAGTCATGTGTCACTAAACAATGGGGATATGTTCTGAGAAATGCATCGTTAAGTGATTGCACCATTGTGCAAATATCATAGGATGTACTTACACAAACCTAGATAGTACAGCCTACTACACACCTAGGCTATATAGTATGGCTTATTGCTTCTAGACTAGCAACCTGTACAGCATGTTACTGTACTCAATAGTGTAGGTAATTATAACACATGGTAAGTATTTGTGTATCTAAACATTGAAAAGGTACAGTAAAAATACAATATCATAATGTTACGGGATATACCATCATATATGCAGTATGTTGTTGACCAAAATGTCAATATGTAGCATGTGTATAAAATCCTGTAATCTTATTTGGGGTATTATCATGGCTTAGAAGCAAAGGGCATCTTAGCAAATGGTGCACCATTCAAATGGTGCAGATCATTCATTTTACAGACCCAGAAACTGACCCCAGGGAGGTGAAGTAACTTACCAGATGTCGCACACACACAGGTAGGATTCTGGGCCTGTCGTCGCCCCTCTCCCCCAGAGCTCGGGAACTTAGAAGTAAGTCTGTGAAGCAAAATATAAACAAATGGAGACATCTTCCCTGTGTGTTGTATTCATGGTGGTGACGAGAGAAACTGCTTTATGTTAAGTTTGGATGAGAAAAGGCCAGAAGCGTCTTGATGGAAGCGACCATGGAAGATAAACAGACTAAACTGTTGTCTTGCCCACCCCAAAGATTTCAGAGCATTTATGGTTTGGAAGAACAAAAAAACAAACTAATGACCTCAGAACTTAATAACAGGCCCACTTGATAAACTAACAGTAATTTGTACATTCACCATGTTTATGACTCCATGCAATCTGTGTCTAAACATGTTTTATAAGCCGTGGTGTTAACACAAGCCTTGGGTTTCAGGTTATATTCCAGATGTGTAAAAACACTTTGGCAAAACAACTTGCCATCTCAGAAGACCCTCATGTCTTTACATTGAGGGTCTGAAAACAAAAGTTAGAGAACCTGCAGTGGAGGTTGGAGAACACAGTGCAATCACATTTTTATCTTGCTAGGGCCCTCCTGGAGTCACATTAATTAAAGCGTTTAGTTTAGCAACTGGGTTGTATATATCATTTATCCTTCCCTCTTTTGTCAGCACAGAGCAAAAAAAATGCTTATAGGGTAGCTGAGTAATACATTTTTAAGGTCATGGAAACTTTATAAGGCTCTTTGTCCACACAAAATTGTGAATTATGTTTCCATTTTCATCCAGGCTAGACAATGAGAGTCTTTAATTTTCATTTCACATCTTTCATTATGAAGAGATTTATACTCTGATTCCACAGTGAACAGTTGACAATCCTATTCAAAATACAGTATTTGCAATTTTTTTTTTTTTTTTTTTTTTAGACAGAGTCTCACTCTTTTTGTCTGGGCTAGAGTGAGTGCCATGGCGTCATCCTAGCTCACAGCAACCTCAGACTCCTGGGCTCAAGCGATCCTCCTGCCTCAGCCTCCCGAGTAGCTGGGACTACAGACATGCGCCACCATGCCAGGCTAATTTTTTCTATATATTTTTAGTTGGCCGATTAATTTCTTTCTAATTTTTAGTAGAGGCGGGGGTCTCGCTCTTCTTCAGGCTGGTCTCGAACTCCTGAGCTCAAACGAGCCGCCCGCCTTGGCCTCCCAGAGTGCTAGGATTACAGGCGTGAGCTACCGCGCCCGGCCAGTATTTGCAATTTTTATAAAACATTTTAGGCTGCCTCCTAAGCTTTCTTAAATGATTGAGTATACCAGTTGTCTCATTTCTGTTTGTAGTAAGCCATGCGTTAAGGAAACTAGTTTTGGTATACTACAAATACTGTTCAGGGAAATATTTATGAAAGAACTTTCACTTACTTTTTCCTTATACTAACACATTGCACAGGACGAATTGCCACTAAAATTGATGAAATTTTCATTGTTATAAATGAAAGAGGAATGGCATCTATTATATAAAGTAGGGAAGAGTTCCCTAAACCTCAAACACATAGTTTGAGAAGGACTACCTTCACAACTTTAGTCATGTCTGTGCTACGCCTGAACTTATTTAAAGCAATTCACCTAAACAAGAATGTGAAATCTCAGGCTTGGTTTGTTAATAACATTTTTTCTAATACATATGAGAAGAAAGCATAATTATCTAAAATCACCATACATACTAGTGATACACTTGACACACTTAATCAGAAAGTATTACTCTACTCACTGCGATTGAAGCATGGGGCTCAACCTGGCTCTAGCCACAGGATTTTGGGCAAGTGTGTCACTTTCTGGACCTCAGCATCATCAATAAAAGAATGAAAATACCACCTCAAAACTTAAAACTAATAGATAAATACAATAACTTTGTGTCTTTGCAAGATATAAAGTCAAAATACAAAAATCAGTAGTGTTTCCATACACTAAAAACAAACTATCCAGAAAAGAAATCAAGAAAGCAGTTCCATTTACGGTAGCTACAAAAAAGTTGAATACCTAGGAATACATTTAACCAAGGAAGTAAACATTCTGTACACTGAAAACTATAAAACATTGATGAAAGAAATTGAAGAAGACATTTAAATAAATGGAAAGATATCCCATGTTCATGAATTGGAAGATTTAATATTGTTAAAATGTCCATACTACCCAAAGTGATCTACAGGTTTGATGCAATCCCTATCATAATTCAAATGACGTTTTTCTCAGCCAGAAGAACAATCCTAAAATCCATGTGAAACAGAAAAAGACTCCAAATAGCCAAAACAATCTAAAACAAAAAGAACAAAGCTGGAGGCATCACACTACCTGATTTCAAAATATGCCACAAAGTTATAGTAATCAAAACAGCATGGCACTGGTATGAAAACAGACACATAAACCAAATGGAACAGAAAAAAGGGGAAAATACCTTTGAATGTGGAATTTTATATTCAGTCAAATTATCATTCAAATGGGAGAGAGCGATGGGAAAAGTCCCCTGTATTCAAGGGCTCAGAGCGCTTGCAACACAAAGATACTGAAAACACTTTTGGGGGAAGATCTCAAAGAAAGGGAAAAAAAAAATCCAGGCAGTGCTGCAAGAGATACAGAGGAAGGAGAGGGGAGAACAGTCATCAAAGGCAAAAAGAGATGATGCTTTCAAAACAACCTCGAATTAAAATTATGTATGTCCTAGAAAACATCCATGATGACAAATATGTGTGTATGTGTATATGGGGATAAGTTAACTGGGCACGAGAGTAAATTGAAGTAGTTGCCTTATGAAGGAGAAATAGAGATGCTGATAAATTTAACAAAGTAATTGGGATAAACAGACATGAACTGAGAAATTGGGTGCAGCTATCATAAGAACAAAAATAGAGTATAATTGTTTCTATTTGAAATTTTCCAAGCCTTCAGGAAAGTAACAAGAAGAATGCAGAGAATGTCCATGTACCCTTCACCTCCTCGGTTCAGCAGATGTTAACATTTTGCAACATTAGCTTTATCAAAATCTTTATCTCTCTCCATATATAATTTTCATTTGAGAGTAGTTGCTGACATCATGACACTCCAGCTTGCATGTCATAAGAACATAGATGTTGTGTTACATAACCCCAACATAATTCTCATGTTCGGAGACCTTATTTTTATTGATTGATTTATTTTTAGAGACAGGGTCTCAACTCTGTCACCCAGGCTAGAGTGCAGTGGCGTCATCATAGCTCACTGCAGGCTCGAACTCCTGGGCTCAAGCGATCCTCCCATCTCAGCCTCACAAGTAACTAGGACTACAGGTGTGCACCACCACACCAACTAATTTTTGTATTTTTTGTAGAGTTGGGATCTCACTATGTTGTCCAGGCTGGTCTCCAACTCCCGGGCTCAAAGTCTCCTCCTGCTTCAGCCTCCTGAGTTGCTGGGATTACAGGCGTGAGCCACCGCCCAGCTCAGGGAACTTTAACATTATTTTATACACAGTTTAGATTCAGATTTCTCTCATGGTGCCAATAATGTCTTTTAGAGCCTTTCAGAGGTTGGAGGTTGGGGGATCCAGGATCCAATCCAGGATTACATATAGCGTAACCGACTCCCTGAGCAGAAGTGTCTTTTTGCAATTCTCTTATGTTTCAAGTTCTCAGGTCAGTAATATCTGCTGACCAGAACTTCGTGACTTTCTGTTTCACTGATCCTCTCCCTTTTGAGTTGTTTGTCAGAAACAGTGGACCCTCCTGAGAGTAACAAGATAATCACAGGCTTTACGCTACCGCTACCGGATTGTTCGGAGAAGTCAAGATAAGCGGCATTTCCCCACAAATCTCGCCCAAGGACCTGCTAGGCGACCTACTCCCCACCACACGCGTGCCCACGAGACTGAAAAGATGACTGATGTTACCCCCTCCCTCCATTATACTCCTAAAATCTCCACCCTGGGAGGGGCTCAGCCTCCATGTTTTGATCATGCGATGTGTGTGCCAGGATGATTTCTCACTGCACTCCATCCAAACACGTAAGGATGCTCACTCACTTCATGCATTATTCATTTCACCTCCAGAAAAACCTCTGACCGTCAGTCAGGGAGGCAGATTTGACATAATCCTCCCACTTCCCAGATGACATCCGCCACGATAAATCTCCTTTCTTCCTTGACCATCCCCGTTGTCCCAGTAACTGGCTTTCTGTGTGGCAGACACCAGAGGGAAGCCCTCTTGCGGGTTCATTAACAATAGCATGTAGCTGTCAGGTTTCTTTAGTCTCCTTTCATCGAGAAGAATTTCTCTGCCTTTTTAATTTTTTTTTTTTTACTTTAATGATACATTTTTGAAGAGCTGAGGCCAGTTATGTTGCAATAATATCCCTCAGTTTTCTCCTTCGTCATTGTCAGACTGCAATTAAACACCAGGTAAGGCTGCGTCCTTTTCAGAAGACACACGCTGATTTACATAATCCATGTAACCAAGTTTAGCTTCATTTCTTCGTGTATAAAATAAGAATTATAATACTGGCCTCATATACTGTTGTAAGGAATGAAATGAGAAAATATATAAAATATTTATACAGTTCTTGAAACATAAGCACTCAAGAAATGTCAGTTCCCCCTACACAATTCTTATAATGAAATCTTTTAACTTTCCAACAGAAAAAAAAAGAGCTAACTCAGGCTGCACCTACACGATGCCAAACACAGATGAAAATTAATAAACTCG
>CAUYSK010002714.1:0-38234 GCA_963575035.1 Avahi laniger | reverse complement strand
ATAATGATGTTTCAGTCAATGATGGAGATCATATATGATGGTGGTACCATAAGATTACAATGAACTGAAAAATTTCTATCACCTAATCACATCATAGCCATCATAATACTGTAGTCACTGTAATGCCCTAATGCAATCAATGCATTACTCATGTGTTTATGATGGTGCTGGTGTACACAAGCCTACTGTGCTGTTAGTTGTATAAAGGTATAGCACGTACAATTATGTACAGTGTGTAATACTTGTTAATGATAATAACTATGTTACTGGTTTATGTATTTCCTATACTATACTTTTTATTTTTATTTTAGAGTGTACTCCATACATATATATGTGTGTGTGTGTTATATATAAAGTTAACTGTAAAATAGCCTCAGGTATGGTTTTTAGGAAGTATTCTAGAAGATGGCATCGTTATCATAGGAGATGTACAGCTTCATGTGTGTTATTGCCCCTGAAAACCTTCCTTTGAGATAAGAAGTAAAGGTGGAAGACAGTGATATTAATGATCCTAAACCTGTGTTGGCCTAGACTTACGGGTGTGTGTGTGCCTTAGATTCTAAGAAAAGAGTTTAAAAAGAAAACAAAAGTTGAACATAGAAAAAAGCTTGTAGAATAAGGATATAAAGAAAAAAAACTGGTTTTGGACAGTTGTATAATATGTTTATGTTTTAAACTAAGTCTTATTTAAAAAGTGTCAAAAAGTTAAAAAAAACATTTAAAGTTTATAAAGTAAAAAAGTTACATTAAGCTAAGGTTAATTTATTATTGAAAAAAGAAAAATATTTATAAATTTAGTGTAGCCTAAGTGTAAAGTGTTTATAAAGTCTGTAATAGTTTACAGTAATGTGTTAGACCTTTGTATTCACTCACTACTTACTGACTCACTCACAGCTACTTCTAGTCCTGCAAGCTTCATTCATGGTTAAGTGCTCCAAATACAGGTGTTCCATTTTTTGTTTTTTATACCTTATTTTTATTGTGCTTCTTTTATGTTTTGATACACAAATGCCATTGCGTTACAATTGCAAGCAGTCTTCAGTACAGTAACATCTTGTATAGGTTCGTAGCCCAAGGACAATAGACTACAGCACGTAGCCTAGGAGTGTGGTAGGCTATGCCACCTGGGTTTGTGTAAGTACACCTTATGCTGTTTGCACAATGACAAGTCACTTAACAACGCATTTCTCAGAACGTATCCCTATTGCTAAGCAATGTATGATTGTTTTTTAAGCAATGCCATTATATGCCAACAATAACAAAAATACTAAGAAATAAAATTTTGAATTTTGTAGTTGAGGTTTTTTGTTTGATCTTTGCTTTTGTTGATGCATTTCATTCCCATTAATTTGTATATTCCATGAAAGTAGGATTAGATCTTAGTCTTACTTGCTAACCTCACAATAAGAAGCACTGGGTAAAATAAATGTAGGTTAATCTGAATAAAATAAAAATAAATTATTTTGAATCGTACAATTTTCTCTGCTTATAACTTTATCATTTCTTATAGAGATTAATATATCAAGTGGATTTTTGCTTATTTGGGACAAATACCAAAAATGATATTTAAGTGACTTTCTTCTGTTACATAGGAAAAGCCATTATAAACCAAACAAGATAATTTATTATATATTTACCTTATCTATTATTGTATTTATTCCTCCAATAATTTTTAGAATTATATATGCTCATAGAAATCACCAAGTTATTGGTGATATTGACTCTATATGATATGTTAATTAATAGTAACCATAACTGTAAATTATCAAATAGTTTCTTTATACTTTTTTGCTATTTTATAAGAATGGAAATCTTTATTTTTGTCCATTAAGGGACTATACATCTGGATGTCCTCAAATCCCATTGTACACTGTCGTTTTCTGGGAAATCAAAGCAAAAAATTTCTCATATTTTCTTTTTGACTTCTTTGTCATTGTTGACATTCACCATTTGTTAACAATGTCAGCAATAAAATTCAGTTTTCCAAAATAATGAAATGTTCACATATATAAGAACAAGTATTCTAGAACAAAATGATGGATGTTTGCTTTTTTCTATCACTTCTCAAAGTTTATAGCCTATATATGAATATATATACATTTATTCATATACACACACACCTCCTAGCTTATGTGACTCTATAGTTGCTGTAAGTGTGCATAAATATATATAATACATACAAACACAGTAAAAGTATCATATTTACTTATGGCAATATATACCTGTGATTTACAGCTATGCTTCTTTGAATATAAGAAAATATGCTAGTTTCAATTATCATAATTCTAAATCACATTTAACCATGAAGTTTATATTTTATTCATTCTGATAAGCCTGGTAAAAATGAAGGAAATGTTTTAAGAAATAACCAGATTCAGTAACTAGCTTTTTTCTAAATTCTGAAGGAGGTGATCATGCTTTGTGCGTGAAAATGTTTTTTTAAAAGCATAGACTGTCGTATACACTATGCACCTACTTTCAGTTCATTTCTAATCAGTGCAAGAATAGTATTTTTTTTTAAATTATAGCAGAATTAATTGTATGTAGAACTTTTCTGAATATTACAAAACAGGGAAATTATGCATGTGGCTAATTGTGACAGGAGTGTTTATACAAACGCAATCCAAACTCAGCTTTATGAAATCATTTCTTTCTATTAAAATGAAATGCATCAGAGAAGAAAATGAAATATCTAAATCCATCGCTTTCCTCATGATTAGTAAACCCAGCCCCATTCTCTCATGAAGCACCATCTGCTCTTTCAAGTACATTCATAGATAAGACTTATCAAGACTGGAGGGGATTATGTGGAAGCCAAAAGAAACAACAATAAAAGAAGCTTAATGAAATTCTACGACAAACTAGAAAGGAAGACAACATGCTCTTTCGAAATAAAATCTCTGAGCTTCCATGCACGAAACCAATAGTTTTCTGAAAAAATGTATTTCTTATAACATATAGCAGTTCCAGAGTTGCTGATATTAATGTAACTTTGTCAAAAAGTTAAATTTGCAGGAAAATTGAAAAATGCTTTCTATACTATACCTAATTTTATAAAAACAACTAAATTACTGACAAAGATGAAATATAAGTCACATTATCGAACGTTTATTATATTGACCTATTGATGTAAGTTACAATTTGTGATATTGTATTTTCTTTTCTGGTGGACGAAATTCAAAATTGTTCCTTACACCTTGACTTTGAGTTTCTTTATACCCTTCGCATCTGTAAATTACATTAATACTTTGTGAGGTTAGCATAAATGTATGACAAGCAATAATGATTTGTTTTACTTCTGAACACATAATCATAAGATTATTCCTATCCACCTATATTGTGTTCATTTCTGCATGCATAACTGCTCTGTGGAAAAGCAAGTGGTCAAAAGACACTTTATCGGTCAGTACAGGAATTCCCATTTTCTTTTTTTCCATTCTCTGTGATGGTAGAAGCTAGTGTTGAGATAAAGCTTCGGCAGACTGAGTTTCAAAGCAATAGTAACAAATAATGCCCTGTGCTAACCCAAAATAGGCATGTAACGTGACTAAGAAATAAACTGTTACTTTAAGCCTGCGGTCCCCAACCGCCTGGCCGCAGACCTGTACCAGTTCGTGGCCTGTTAGGAACCAGGCAGGAACCGTGTTGCAGGAAGTGAGCAGAGGTGAGCAAGCGAAGCTTCATCTGTATTTGCAGTTGCTCCCCATTGCTCACATCATCACATAAGCTCCGCCTCCTGTCAGACCAGCAGGGGCATTAGATTCTCATAGTAGCGAGAACCCTACTGTAAACTGTGCATACCAGGGATCCAGGTCGCGCGCTCCTTATGAGGATCTAGTGCCTGATGATGTGAGGTGGAGCTGAGGTGGTGATGCTAGGGCTGGGGAGTGGCTGCAAATACAGATAATCATTAGCAGAGAGGTTTGCATGATAAATGTAATGTACATGAATCATCCCAAAATTATCGGCCCCGCTGTAATGTGTGGAAAAAACTGTCTTCCATGAAACTGACCCCTGGTGCCAAAAAGGTTGGGGACCACTGCTTTAAGCTACTGACATTTTCAGGATTGTATTGTTTTGTTTTGTTTTGTTTTGAGCCATTGGTATCCTGGGCTTTCCTAATTGATATAAAAAGTGAGCCTCATGTGGAAAGACTTTAAACTAATTCCTAAGTTGCACCATTTTCTATATTGCTCACTCAGTTCTGCTGCTCTTGCCTCTTTGTCATGCATGTCGTAAGTGTTTTTTCTAGCATGTTAAGTTTGCTTTAACTTCAGGGTCCCTAAAGTTCTCTGCTTTTATTCAGAATAATCTTGCTGTAGTTATCAACAATGTTCATTCTCTTATCACATTTCTCTGTTCAAAGGCACCTTTCCAAAGGAGTCTTGGAACACTATTAAAAATGAGTCCCCTTACCAGACTTGGTCTGTCCCCTTACATAACCTGATTTATTTAGCGGCTCATGTGTTGCTCAGCCACACTGTGCTGTGCACTTCACAAAAGAAGGAATTCTCTTATTTTGTTTATCATCGTGTTGCTGGTAACTGGAAGGGTTTCTGACATGCAGTTGGTGTATCTGTGCATGCACAGGCTTGCACACGTACATTATTGAATAAATAACCAAACATTATTGAATAAATAACCAAACAGACTGTATTCAAACTTACCCAGGACATGATGAGAGCATTAATATACCTGGTTCTCATAAATAGGCTACATCCACAGTTTACAATCAGCATTCATACTCTGCCTTACCGCTGTTCTTGGTGGAAAGGAAGGCCCCAAACCCCCACAGGGAGAAATGGAATGTCAAACCACAGATATGAGATGTGACATGATATCCAAAGTGCTGGATTTGGAGGCAAGTTTGATGTGAAAGAAGAGGGACAAATTGCTGTTTAGGTTTAAGTAATGGGAAATTATAGGAGCACTGTGATCATACAGGAAGAAATCCAGGAATTTTTTTAATAGAAAAATTTGTAAAAGATGTGCTTTAGGTAGGCAAGTAAATTATTAAGTTATTTCAAGTTGAAACCAATATTAAAACCGGATAAGTGGGAAGGAAAGTCTATGTTTGGCATGTCAACAGCAATTGTGGTTCAACGCCAACAACATATGAAAGAAAACAAACAATGCAAGAAGCATCCAGGAAATAAATATTAAATGTAAAGGCACAAGTCTAGAGTCAGGAGTCTTACCTGTCTACAAGACCAAGATAGGAGACCAAAACAGAAAGACAAAAATCCTGACCAAGGCAATGTTCACAAGGACATGACTACAGCAAGGAATTTCTGTAGCAAACAAACATGGACGCTATGAAAAAGAGTCGAATTACAGAAGTCTTCATCCAAACAACACTGACATAGTTTCCATTGTTTCAGGAAATTAGGCCTGAATTGACTAGAAGCTGCAGGTGAGAGAAAGTTTAGTGGGAAAATAGCTCAAGAGTGCTAGTTGAAGAATAGATTTAAGCAATGTTTAATTTATATGGGATTTACTTTCTTCACATTACAAAATTATTTCTCAAGCCTACATTGAATTATATAAAGTCAAACTTTAATCACATTTACATTAACATGGCTTTGTAGCTTCTGGAGTATAAAGAAAAGCTTACACATAAAGAAGAAAATTAACCATTTAAAGGATTCTAATATACAATTTTAAAGTGAATCATTATCACCTTCTCTTTGATTTATTTTGTGTTTAATCACTAGTTCCTTTGATCAAAAATTCCTATTAATTTCTATTTTATTATAAAAATATAGAAAACCAAGATCTATGTAGCCTATAGTATTTGTAGATGAATATTCATACTATTTAGGAGACTATACAAAGGTTCATATGATAAGAATTCCAGGAAGTTCATTATGATATTCTAATTTTTAAGTGGATATGTAAGATAAGTAAACTCTATTTATGTAGGATAAGTAAACCTTTAAATAGAAAATAAAATTTACAGCTACAGATAAGGGAATGGGAATTAATTATTAAAGATATTCTAAATAACATTTATTTTAAAATGAGGGGATATCCCTCAGTATTATTATGATATCCTCTCTATAAGCAACATTTAGTACAACTAATATCAAAAAATTTGATTGTGGAATAGCTGTGATAATAATGAATACGCCTATTTCCATCTTCATATAGCCAAGGTCAGAGAAAATGTGTCTATACTAAAAGAATTCTATAATAAAGCTCATGATTAGATAATTAAATTATTCTTTTAAAGTTATTATTAATTGGTCTACCAGGGAGCATGATGTGTTATTTTCCTCTGTGATGCCAATTATATTTTATTTTTCATTGTTTACTATTAATAATTTTCAGCATATGACAAAATAGGAAGTTAATACTGCATATTAACGGACATTAAAATAAGAAGATATGGTAGTATCATAGCCAAACAAATTAATGAAATTCTTCTGCTAACAAAATTATTGTAAATATTATCTTATCTAGAAAAAGAATAACTTATCATAATTTTTACTTATCAAGCTGAGTGTAAACATTTCCCTGTACAAGTCATTTAAGTCTAAAAATGTATAGTGTTAAGTAACATTTAAATAAATACTCTAAATCTTTTTTGACCTACCTCATGTTTATCAACATTATAATTTGTTGTTTTTCACCTACCTTTGTTGTTTCAATTTAACATTTATATTCTTGGGCTGTATAGGCAGAGACATTTTCCAAATGTTATTGCTGCCTTTGAAATTCAGGTGACTGGCTTTTGGAGTTTGAAGATATTCTACATCTGATTTCCATTTGATATTTTCTTTTAAAGTGTCCATTATTTGGTTGTTTTTTTATTAGATAAAAGTTGACAGCCCTTTTCCTGCCCTCCCTTACTATTAGATATCACATCTAATTTGATATTGACACACAACGCTTCACTGAATCATTCTTCACTCTGCCTGAAAAAAAAAAAAAGATTTTTGAAGTTTTCCCAGGAAATTGGTATTGTCCTTGAAAGTTCCTGTCCTGTGCAGTGTGAATTAGCTATGCAACAAGTTTTTTCACAACCTTTTTTCCTTTCTTAAATGCAAAAGCACAGCCAAGCTAAGAGAAAATGGTTTATCCTCTCTCTTATGCCTTCTTCCTGCATGACACACGGACATGCTACCTGGGAATGCAATCATTTTGAGACCAGAAGAAAAAAACTGTACAGGATGGCAAAGGAGAGAACTGGAGAGAGTTGTCTATGCCTGGACGTTTTGTAACGTATGGTAAGTAAACCTTGATATGTTTAAGCTCTTTTTTGGTTGGGCTTTCGGGATTTTGCAGTACACACTGGTAACTGATACATCCCTTTCTCCAACCCAGCATTTCATTTTTTTGACTGTTTGACATTTTGTTTTGAACGTGTTCTAGTAAGAAGACTGGTAAAGAACAATATGACATTGACGTGGGTTGATTATTCTCTTAGTTAGAAAATACGAAGCCTGATCTGTCTCCTCCTCAGGAATTCTCTGTCTCAGTATTGATTCGAAACTTCTTCCTTCCCATTTCTCAAAGAAAACATTTAAGACTATTTTAAAGAGGATAATTTCTGCCGGTCTTAGAAGTTTTAGTTTGTTACTATGTAACTGTGAACTTCAGAGAGGAAAGAAGTGGCAGTAAATATTTACTAATTTTTAGCTATGTGCTAGAATCTCTGCTGAATCATTTACACATGTCTTACAATTCTCGAAACAATGTCTTGAGGTAATTATACTTTTAATGCCTAAAAAAGTGGGAAATGAATCTCAGAGATATCAAGGGTTTGTCTTGACATCACACCACTACTATAAGGTCAAAAGGTTTTATAGAAGTGGTTCTCAACGTGTATTCTCACCAGCATCAATTTTGTCTGAGAACTTTCTAGTGGTGCAAATATTGAACTCTATCCCAAACTTACTAAATCGGAAACTTGGTGCTGGAGGCTTAGCAACCTGTGTTTAACAAGCCCTCTGGATAATGCTAATAGAAATTAAAGTTGGAGAATCACAGTTTTAAAGAAACAAATCCTAATATTTAAATACTAAACATAACTTGACAATTTAGACCATCAGGCTTTAATAATTTTTTAAAATATTTAGAAAAGTTATTCTATATTGCAGTTTCCAAAATAGGGGACATGAATTTATGACAACTCTGTCGCTTCAGATATTACTTAATGGGATACCAGTTTCAAATTAGGCCAATAACAATTCAGTAAATTCAAAGAATTATTTAAATAAAGTCCTATAGTCCCAACAGTTTGTAGTAAGAGACATGAGGTGAGCCAAAGGACCAAGAGCTAAGGGAATTATGCTACTGGGACTAATTCACCTTCAAGATGTGACATTAAAAGCCAGCAGGAATTCTTGAGGAGCTTGCTGTAGTTAAGAGCTTCTATATTAGCCCTACTGAGAAAATGTTAGTCTTTAGCTTAAAGCTTGGTTGCATGTTGGAAAGAAACAATTTAATTGGACTTTTAAAATCCCAGAATAGGTAATACGTTAATTTGAGATTGTCAAACTATCATTTAGGTTTTATCATTCACTTTCAACTGTGAGCAGAAAGACTGGATCTGTTCAGTGGACATGCGATTTTAATTAGTTTTTAAGAAAATAGAGCTTTAAGCTCAGACTTACAAAAATATATCTTTTTCTCTCCAAGAGTTATTAAATAACTTTTTATGTACTTCTCTGATTTAAAGACTTTCTTTTCAGGTCATCTTCAAGCAATCCCCAGGCTGTACCCTCATGTCTGTCTTTTATGACTGTCTTATATGAACTGTTGTAGGTAAAATCAGGCTTTTCGATGCATATGAAGCCTTGTGACACGAAAACATGTTCGCTCTTTTTTATCCTCCTTTCCTCTTGACTAATCATAACTTTTTGACATAAAAATAGTTAGCACTATTGTTCAGTCATCACTTTCCCTGATGTTAAAAGCACTTGCCATTTGGAAATTACCATTACCATTAACGTGTTTTATGTTTATAGTTCTCCATAGAATCTAATAGCTCTTAACTTTTAAGTTATTTTCTGTGTATAATGTTTTTCTTTATAATGATTATAAGGACTTTGCTGACAAGTGTTTATATATCTTCAAATATTAAGTGTTATATTCTACTTGAGGAAAAGAACTGATGATTATTGTACATAAATGATAACCTGTTATTCTTTTACAAAAATAATTTTTATGTGATACTTTATAATTCTCTGTGAGGAACTATGCCATTGTCCCGTAGATTGAGCATTCTTACCTCCAGGCCTCTGAGGTCTGCTTACTTCCTAAAAATTAAAAACAATTAATATTACTATTTCAACATTTAAGTCACAAATTTTCTCTTAGAAAGTTCACTTTAATAAGAAGTGATGGTGTATTATATTTAACTGTGTAAATGCATATTTATTTTAATTAATTTGTGTATTTGACTAACTGTATTTCCATGTTATATGTTGGGAAATTAAATGCACATACATCAGAAATCAGAAACAAACAAAAGTTTTATGGAAGTGATGATTAGTACTGTTTTACTGTGTTTTTCATTGTAGCCGTCTTTTATTATTTTTATGTAAACTATTTCTAAACATATAATAGCATGTATAAGGAAATACTTACAAATACTTTATATTTTTTGGATACATTTCTTTCTCCTTCCTTCCTTCTATCCCATTCTCTTTCCTAGTTTATGCCAAAAGAATCAAAAGAAGCCTTATTTGAGGTACGTGAGTACTCTTTTTTACACAGACACAGACTTATTTATATTTTCAAAATGCCTAGACACAATATTCACTTATAAAATGAACTAATAAAACTGTAATTTTTTTCACAAAAATAAAACTAAATTTCTTCTCCCAACAATATGAGTTATATAGAACAACTTTTATTGTGTTCAATATACAGATAAGAAAAGTAATGTCACATGATCTTATTTCCTTTCTCCTAGAACTAGAAACTGGTACATAATTCAAGATCTGACTACAGACTTAATGTACCCTCACTTTAAAGTGTACTGTTTCTCTCTTCAGTGGGTGTGAGACTAAAGTATGCATTAGAGGAAGAATATGAACACAGGACAATAAGTCTGACTTTTTAATTCATGCTAACTTTTGACTGTTAATATCCAGTCAGATATACAACAAAGATATAAATATTTTCTTATATCTGGATTCATTTTTAACACAAAATACTAATGTTTTAAAGTGGGTTACATCTGATATGCAGATTTATTGACATTTATGTGCCAATGTTTGACACCATATCTGAGATATATTTTTCTATGAGTGGATCAGACAGCAGAATTTCTTTTAGTTTATTTTAGTTATAACTCTTATAAGGAAAGTCAAGATCACAATGTCATACCGACTTCAATCTAATGACTGATTGGCCAAATACATGCCTTTTATTCCATCAAGTCAATTTTTTTTAAGTGACCAATTCAAATATTAATAAACTAATATCGAAAAGACTCAGTTTAATTTTTATTATTTTTAATTAACATAATGCTTTAAATCCTATGGTATTTCTACATTTTGAAAAATATAGGATGATGCTAACACTTTCAGTATGTGACTGAGTAATCTATTTAATTTATCTTTAAGTCCAAGAAATAGTTATGGCATGTAGTAATGTGTGGTGATCTTCCCCAGACGTCTTCTCAAAATTGTGGGTTCTGGGTGAGCTAATTTCTATTCTATCGTATATGAATTTCATCTTAACACTATGGTTGCAAATAAATCTATCTTCTTTCCTTTTATTTTTAAAAGCTCATTTTGCCACACTGTTGAGAATAAACTATTAATAGAACAGGTGACGGGTAAAATAAAATGAAGACTTTGTTGAAGGCTATTGCTTCATCAAAGTAAGAAATGACTACCTGAATGATGTGAGAGTTGGTCATGGTTTAGATATATTCTGAAGGAAGAGTCAAGATAATTCCCGAGGAATGTGATGTAGCATGTTGGAGAAAGAGAAGAATAAGGGAAGGCTCTGAATTTGTGCCTTGAGTGAAGAAATCACAAATGAGTAAAGCAGACTTTGGGGGAGTGAGGAGATTATGAGTTTACTTTCGTGTAGGTTTAGTTTGATCACCTTCAGATGCCTACTAATCATCAAAGGATGGGTATTCGGCTGGCAAATGTGGGGATGGAGGTCAGAAGGGAACTATGGACTGGATATATAAATTTGAGAACTGTTGGCAGAGATGATACATAAGGCTATGTGACTGGGTGGGATCGTTAGGTGTATGAGGCTACCTAGAAGAGAGAGAGGCCAAAAGATGAATCCTAACCTTACTTTTAACCTTAACCTTACCCGTATCTCTAATACTGATGTTTAGAGGTTGGAGGAAGGGGAGAAACCAGTAAAAGAAAGTTAAGAGGAGTACCAGCAATGCAGGTGTGGAGCGTTAAAAGCCAAATGAAGGAAACACATTCAAGGATTGAGTGGGTGTTGTTGACTGTATGTTAATTCATAAACGAGAAGCAATGGGAGAGGCTAATTTAGTAAAATGAAGGTACAGCAGTTTCCATGGACTGGTGGAGATGACAGTCAACTTGAGTGAATTCAAGAAAGAATGACAGAAGAACTGTAGAGAATGCATATCAATCACTTTTACAAGGAGTTCTGCTGCAAAGGGGAGCAAATGAGAAATGCGCAATGATAAAAGCAGGGTAAGAGAAGAGAATATATTTTTAAGATGGGATAATAATAATCATCATGCTGCATGCTATTAGAAGTGATTAATTATAGAGTGAAATAAGTTATAATAGAATAGAAAGAAGGAAGAATTTGTGGAATGCCAAAAATAGTAATACTGGAAATTGTCGACCATTCTGCAGATACGAAGTGGAGATTTTTTTTCGGTTTCCCTTTTTTTCTTTTTCAAGCCTCTTACCATAGATTAAGAAAATAATTCTAAAAGACCATTCTTTTCTCCCAAACAAATAATGTACTTCAAATTCTTCCAACCATGTCCTTCACAAGCTATTGTCTCTTTTTTATATAGTTAGTTTGTTTGTTCTTTTATAAGCAAAACTATTTAAAATATTTTCAATCCTTTAATTTTTCTTATCAAAGTGTCTCTTTTGACTTTCCTATACAAAGACTCTGTAGCGGTCCTATTATTGTGATACAAACTTTAATTATCTTTATTGACGTATTTGAGCCCACTAACAAAATGAAAGAATAGATAAAACAAATTGTGAAAATATAGTTTCTATTGGAGTGAAGCATGTATCATGTACTTTCCCCAAGCCCCTCATTTGTTTTAGACACGGGATTCAAATTGTGGTTTGAATTAGCAAGTGCTTGCTAATTTTTAAGTAAATACAAACTAAGAAAATGTCTTGTTTATATTAATTTCTTTCAACATAAATGTAATAAGTATTTTTTGTACATAAAAGCACTCAATATTTATTTAAAATTGATTTCAAGTTTTACATTTTTACTGTCTGGTATAATAACCTATATATTTAACACACATGAAATGCTATGGACTACTTCCATGAAGGAAAGCTGAGTTTTATACATATATTATCTCCATAAATCCATAAATTTAATTTATACAAAGGTATTTTGTTGTTTTCTATTAGATGCAAGTGATTGAATGCCATGCCAGAGGTACCAGGTGAACATCATTGTTTCAACAAAACATAACTATACACCATTGTTTTCAGAACCATTGTGCTTTGTAAAGTTTTATGTGATGAGGATAGGGAGAAATTGTCTTTCCTATATGTAGCATATTTGTTTTAATTCTTATTTTCTATTTTTATTATTATTTTTTTCTGTTTATTAGCTGAAAGAACTGTAACGCAAAATTGTCCTGGTGAAGATGGCAGATGTGGAAGAGAACAAAAGGAAGCCAGAGTAGGGAAATCTTATTATCAAAATGTTTAGAAAGAATGTATCCTACATGGAGCTGCAAGTTCTGATGAAAAATAAGCAAATATAATTTTGTTACAAAAAATATTACTAATAAATTATTATCTTATTCTTGAGACAAACTGGGGAAATGTACCTGACGTGCATTTATAAAAATGTTTTCTTTTTAAAACGATGGAAGTTATCATTAAATTAACATAATGAAGCTATGACAGCTATGAATGAAGGCAAATTTTTAATTATTAAAAACTAGGCCAAAAGATAAGTGGGATAATATTTTTGCTTTCAATATCATGAATTATAAATAGTAAATATTCTAATTAATATAAGAAACTTATTAAATAATGAACAATTGATCTCTTTATCAATATATAATGTCTTTCTTTGTCTTGTTTTACTGTCTTTGATTTAAAATCTATTTTAGCTGGTATGAGTATAGCTACTCTTGCTTACTTTTGGATTCTGTTTGCATGGAATATCTTTTTCTATTCCTTTACTTTCAGTCTGTATGTGTCTTTACGGGTAAGGTGAATTTCTTGTAAACAGCATAGTGCTGGATTTTTTTTATTAATTCAGTCAATTTATCTTTTAAGTAGTGCATTTAATCTGTTTACATTGAAGTCTAATGTTGATATGTGAGGCTTTGTTCATGTCATATTGTTAGTTGATTTCTAGTTGTTTCATAACTTCTTTGTTTCTTTCTTTTTCTCTGTCTTTTTGTCTTTGTGGCTTCCTGACCTTCTGTCATGTTGTTATTTAACTCTTTTCTCTTCCTTCTTTGTGTGGTTGTTTTGTAAGACCGGTGAGTTTTATATTTTTGTGTGTTTCCATGATGTTGAATATTGTACTTTTATTTCCATGTTTAAGACTCCTTTGAGTATTTCCTGTAGGACTAATTTAGTGGTGACTAATTCTCTCAGCCCTTGCTTGTCAGGAAAAGATTTTATTACTTCTTCTTTTATAAAGTTTGATCTGGCAAGATATAAAATTCTTTTCTGGCTGTTTTTTCCTTCTAGCACCTTAAAAATGGCATTCCATTCTTTTCTGGCCTATAAGGTTTCTGCTGAAAAGTTCTATATTAGTCTGATTTGATTCTTTTTATAAGTGACTAGATGCTTTTCTTTTGCTAATTTTAGGATGTTTTACTTCACTTTGACTTTAGTCATTCTGATTATAACATGCAACGGTGAAGTCCTTTTTTGCAATGTATTTGCCGAAGGATCATTGGGCCTCCTGTATCTGAATGTCCAACTCTCTTGATAGTCCTGAGACATTTTCATCAATTATTTCCTTTTTGATAACAATTGCTTACCAATTTTCATAAACAATTATTGCCAAACTTTTTGATCTTTTCTCCCCTTTAGGAATACTGCTGATACATACATTCAGTCACTGTTTGTAGTCCCAGACATCTCAAAGACTTTGCTCATTCTTTTTTTATTCTTTTTTCCTTATTTTTGTCTGATTGAATTCAAAAGATCTTTCTTCAAATTCTGAGTTTCTTTCTTCTACTTGGTCTAATCTATTCTTGAAGCTTTTGAATGAATTTTGTATTTCCTTCAATAAATTTTCAGCTTCAGAATTTCTGTTTGTTCATTTTGATGATATCTAGCTCCTTCGTAAATTTCTTAATCATAACCCAAATTGATTTTATGATTTCTTTATATTGGTTTTCAGATGTCTTTTCCATCTCATTGAGCTTCTTGAGAATCAATATTTAAATTCTTTGTCTGGAATTACAAGCAATTCTTTTTGATTGGGATCCGTTGCTGAACAATTGTTGTGCTCCTTTGGTGGTGTCATATTTCTGTGCTTTTTCATGTTTCCTGTGTCTTTCAATTGATATCTGGGTATCTGATGTAATGGTGGCCTGTTCCAATCTTTAATGATCCTGCATATATATACACCCAACATTAAAGCACTCAGACACTCAAAACAAATATTACTAGACCTAAATAAAGAGATAGACAGCAACACAATAATAGTGGAGGACCTCAATATCCCAATCACAGAACGAGACAGATCACAAAAACAGACAACCAACAAAGAAACACTGGATTTAAATTGGACTTTGACCAAATGGACTTAACAGACATTTACAAAACATTCTACCAAACAACTACAAAATATACACTCTTCATCAGCACATTGAACACTCTGCATGAAAGATTACATCTTAGGCCACAAAACAAATCTTAATAATTTTTTAAGAAATTGAAATCATATCAAGTATCTTGTTAGACCACAGTGAAATAAATCTAGAAACCAAGATGAAGGGCAACTTCAGAAATTATAAAAACACATGTAATTCAAACAACATGCTCCTAAATGATCACTGGATCAACAAAGAAATCAAGATGAAAATTTTAAAAATTACTGAAATGAATAAAAATTATAACACAACATACTAAAACTTGTTGGATACATAAAAGTCAGGGCCAAGAGAGAAATTTATAGTATTAAATGCCTACATCAAAAAATACAAGGATCAAGAAATTAACAACCTACCATTGAACCTCAATGAACTAGAAAAACAAGAACAAATCAAACCTATACTTAGTAGGAAGAAAAAATAACAGAGATCAGAGCAGAACTAAATGAAATTGAAACAAGAAAACAATACAAAGCATCAATGAAACTAAAAGTTGGGTCTTCGAAAATAAACAAAACTGATAAACCACTAGCTAGACTAACAAAGAAAAGGAGAAAACCACAGAAATATAGAAGATCATCAGAGACTATGATAAACAACTAACACTCACAAACTAGAAAAGCTTGAGGAATTTAATGAATTTCTAAACACTTACAACCCTTGAGATTGAATCAGGAAGAAATAGAATTCCTGATTAGACCAATAACAAGCAGCAGGATGGACTCAGTAATAAAAAGTCTCCCAACCAAAAAGGCCCAGGATCAGATGCATTCACAGTCAAATTCTACCAGACCTAGAAAGAAGAACTGGTGCCAATCTTACTGAAACTATTTTAAAAGATCAAGAAGGAGGGAATCCTCCCTAACTCATTCTTCAAAATGCAAAGTCAGTAATACCCTGATACCAAAACCAGGAAAGCATGACTCAAGTAAGAGGCAGTGTTGTAGCTCAAGCCCAAGGCCACCTGTTGACAGAATTGTTTCTTGCTCAGGAAAGGTCAGTCTTGTTCTATGCCAGCCCTCAACTGACTGGCTGAGGCCTCACACACATTATGGAGGACAATTTGCTTTACTCAAAGTCGTGATCAGTTTAAATATTAATCTCATGAAAAACATCCTCACAGAAACATATCTGGGCACTGTGATCCAGCCAAGTTGACACATAAAATTGACCATCACATAATGTAATTTAAAAATGATCCTAGAATTTAGATTTTACCGAAATTAGGTTAAAGTCAGCTTTGTATATGATCATTAGGTACTATTTTAAGATAAAATTTATAATAATACTTTATCAGGGGAAATCATAAAGGATTCTGAGGTTAAATCAAAGCTCTCATGGTGAATTCTACTTTTTTATCTATGTGTAGGCTTTGGCCTTCTGCTGGAGAAAATCTAAAAAAAATATCTTGTTGGAAACTCAAATCTCATTAATTGTGAATTCTCAAAATTGCTCAGTAAGTCCTTCTCTTAGTCTACTTGGTATTATCTCTTTTAGTCACATTTTCAAAATAATTTCTCCTCAAGCCACTATCCTATCAGCATACCTACAGTCTTTCCTCCTAGTCACAAAGAAAATGTGTGCCATCAGAATCTTCATCTTCCCTCACATTGATCTAAGACCGTATCTAATAACACACATTCCTGATACTTCCTTTTTTATTTCTTGCAATGAGAGAAATTCTCTCCTTCTATTAGAAGCTGAGTTCCACAGGGGCCTCCTGGACTGCTTTACCTCCTGCCTTTGCAAAAACATTATTATTTATATAAAATCCGCTTGCTTTTCCTGAATCTTCAGTTGTTCCCTTTGTACTGTTTTATTTCCATCTATGTGGAAACATGTTTATGGCTTTCATATAATTACAAATATAATCCTCTCTTGAACACACATATTATCACCATGGACATCATTTTTTGCCCAATTTCATCTTAAAACTCCCTGAAATAAATCTACATTTTTTTAATTTCTCCCTTGTATCTTATTTCTCTATAATCAGCTGTCTAGCTTTCTACTGGAACACCTGTCTTACAGACACCTAAAAGCTAACTGTATTGAACAATAAAATCACTTTCCTGCAAAATCCATTCATCTTCTCATGTTCCCTAACCCAGAACAGGACATCACCATTTACCAGAGTTAACATCCCAGTGTCAACCTGAACTCTTTCTTCTTTCTTATTCTCAAATCTGTTTAGATGCTACATCCTACTGACTCTGCCCACTAAATATAATTCATCTCCTCAAACCTCATTTTCATTATCCTGATGCATCACCTCTCACATGTGCTATTGAATAACTTCCTAAATAACCTCATCATCGAATGGGGAGTAATTTATTACTGGAAAAACAATGAGTAGTATTCCCTTCAAATTCCTTCTTCACAATACTTTTCTAAGAGAGACTCTTTTGATGCAGAAGAATATTGATGCAATGAAATGAACTATTCTTAGACCTTTAGATCACCCTTTTATCTTCATGCTTATTCATGAAGGAAACTATTAAATAAAAATATAGGGTATCATCCAGTGTTCCTTGAAATACCAGAAAACACCCACCAGTATTTCTGGGCATGATGACTTTGTGTTTCCAATTAGCTGCTTCTCAACGTCAAAGAATGTCAGTTAAAGAAAGTTCAAATCCTTGCCAAGATCAGTTTCAGATTAAGCAGTTTCAGAATAAACTAGTAATTCAAGACAAAGCAGACGGTGAAATTTCTGGTTCTCTAACTTTAGAATTTATTCTTGATTTTTTGTGTTTGCACATAAAATCACTTTGTTCTTAATATTTGTCAATGGGCAATCTTAATATCTCTTTGACAATTTCTTATAAAATATTAGAAAAATCTGGAGCTTTGAATTATAGAATATTGAAAAATGGGAATGTTCGTGGCCTCTTTCAAACATGCTTGGCACAGGGGGTTAGATTTTACAATATTTACTTAATGTGTTGACAACATTATTCAAAGTTTTCATCTATCTTTAATACGTAATAGAAAATATCATTACAGGGTAAAAATATCACATGCATTGAGTGCAGCTCTAAAGTCAATCCTCCATTATACATGGTTTATGTAGCCTTTTATCATCATCTGTCTACTGAGTCTTCTGTCTTATCTCATCATCCTCACCCAGGGGGTTTTCCTGCCACATACATCTACTTTCAGTTCTACAAGTACCCACAGCTCTCTCTCACTTTCAGACTTTTGTTTCTGCTGTTTCTTTTATTTTGAGCATTCTTTCTTTTCTTCACATGATTACGCATCCATCAAGTCTCTGCCTAAATACAATTTCTCTTAGGCTACAGAGGTTAAATGTTTTTCTTTTGTTCCCACAGAACCCTATATATTGGCTAGCATTATGCTGATTGCTCCTAATTTTAATTTCTTATTTGTTGGCAGTCCTACCTTACAGCAAGTGCCTTAGAATAAGAAACTTTTGTCTTTTTTCTTCATCATATTATCTCCAGTACTTAGCACAATGCCTGACACCAAATAGCTATCCAACAAACATCTCTTGAATACCTGAACAATATTTTTAGAATGTGAAGTATAAGATCGAAGAGGTTAATGGTGAGGTAACTAGGAGAATATGAATTACTTTATATGTTCATATACTTTGCTTGTGTTACAGATAGTTTATTTTATTGGATACTTATGCAATAAATTTGGTGCTCTGATATATTTCCATTCTTGTTAGTGCTTTCTTTTTCCCTGCTGTCAAGGATCCTGTAAGGTTAGTTCATTTAAAATTTAATTCATGAGATGCCTAATCTCCATATGTTCAGGTATTCAGTGAAATATGATTTGTTTGTTTTGCATAGACACACTGATAAATTTATATTCCTAAAAAACACTGAAACAAAAAATTTTTATTTTTAGATATTAGTGTAGAAAGTTAGATAATGCAATTTTAAATATGAAGATAAGTAGTATTTTGTAAACGTAAATATGAATGCTCTCTAGTAACTACATATCTTTGTACCTCAATGCCTTATTCAATAAATTTTCTGATGTTTAAATTCATCATAAAATGAAAAAAACAATGAAGAGTACATGTGCTATGAATATTGATATTAAACTATTAACTCTCTAAGAACAGTAATCAAATAATACCTTGTAGAGTAATTGAAAAGAACCCCATGAGCTTCTAGTGAACTATGAAATGGGAATGAAAACTTTCCACCAAATTTGAAACTGATTGGAAGATCATGTAATTCAGCAAATATTTATTGAGCATATTCCTTGTATAATTTTTTAAACTTGATCTTGAAAAACAAAAATTTGAGGGAAGGACCAACATATAGAGTTGCCTATATAAGAAATACTGATTATTTTCTTCCTAAGCAATTGCACAGATTGTATATTTCTCCTATTAGCACAAATGTAACATTTAAAACAAAACCACTATTAAATATGCAGATTTAAAATTGTACATGTTTATCCATACTTTTGCCCCAGTATCATTCCACCACATGTTATTATATGTAATTTTAAGCTATGCCATCCTAATGGTCAGCTGAACAGACATATGAATTCAGTCTAGAATATTTTCACTTGATGTAAACTCTAGCAAAAAGTCCCACAGTTTAAACGTTGCTTCACCTGACAGACTGCATCCCATCTGGTTTTCAAAGTAGGAGTTGTGGAAAAATGCCAGTGCACACTGCTTCTGTCCAAGCAATTCATTGATTTCTTTCATCTTCAGCTAGTTTTGGTAACTTGATGTGGTCCCATAGCAATGAGTTGTGCTTTTATTCTCCCAAGTGATTCCAATTAAAAGGAAAGCTGTTTCTCCCACATGGTATTCCTAAAAAATTAATTAAGGCAATAAGTGTCATGCCATCTGTACCTTATGTGTGAAAGACATTAATCAGCGCAGACCTCCCAGCTGGATGCCTCTTTAGTGTGTAGCCACCTAGCATGCAAACAGTGCCATACATCAGTGGAGGCTACCAATGCAGATAGGGCAAGATTGAAGTGTGCTAGCCGTCCTGCATTAGACTGATCTATAGAGACTCCTGTTCACCACTGGGTTCTGTCTATTATCTTAAATATCCATCCACAAAAAAATTCATATTTAAATTTGTGACAGATGATTTTTTAAAAGTTTTAATTAACCATATAAGAAATCTGAATATTAATAAGAATGGAAATGTAAGAAATAAAAGTAAATATTTCATGCCGTGAAAAAAAAAAAGTATAACAAAGTAAACTTGTGAAAAGCTATTCGTTAAGACTTTGTTCCCAGGAATCTGGCTAGATATTCTGAGTAGCCACTCTGATGAGGAATGCTGAAATTTCTAGTGTAAGCATTTAGTACTACACATTTCCATCTTAGTACTACTTTATCTGCATCTCACAAATTTCTTATATTGTACTTTCACTTTTAATTCAGTTCAATGTATTTTTCTAATTCCCCTTGAGGCACTCCTCTCTGACCTATGGATTATTTGGAATTCATATTTTTTTAATATCCAAGTGTTTAGAAATTTTCCTATTATTTTTCTGTTACTGATTTCCAGTTTGATTCCATTATAGTCAAAAAACACACTCTATGATTTTAATTTTTTTTAATTTGTTGAGAATAAAATAGTTTTGTTTCCCAGAACATGGTATATCTAGGTTTATGTTTACAGGCATTTAAAAAGAATTCACTTTCTGTTGTTTTGGGGTAGAATGTAGGATAAATGTTCATAAGATCCTGTTTATTAATGGCACTTCTGAGTTTTTCTTATAGCCTTCCTGATATTTTTGTCTTATTCATTCAATTGTTGGGAGAGGGGAATCAAAGTCTCTAACTACAATTATCAATTTGTCTATTTTACTTTTCAGTTGTATGAAATTTTGCTTCACATAATTTGGTTATTCTATTATATCTTATATTACTTTGTTGAGACTGTAGTTTTCATTGGTTTCAATCATGTGTATTGAATCAGTATTTGATCACTGCTTTAAAATCTTTGTCACATAATTCTAACATCTCTGTCATCTCATTTGTTTCCCTTTCTCATTTGAGTTAAGATATTCCTGGTTCCTATGTTCATTGGCCATTTGTCTATCTTTTTTTGAAAAACTTCCATTCATTTCTTTTGCCCATTTTTTGATGGGGTTGTTTGATTTTTGTCTTACTGATTTCCTTGAGTTCTTTGTAGATTCTTGTTATTAACCTTTTATGGGATGTGTAGCTTGTGAATATTTTCTCCCATTCTGTAGGTTGTCTATTTGCTGTGTTTATTATTTCCTTGGCTATGCAGAGACTTTTAATTTAATTAAGTCCCATTTATTTATTTTTGTTGTTCCTATGATTGCCTTTGGGGTCTTCTTCATAAGTTCTTTGCGTAGGATATCTAGAAGAGTTTTTCCAGCATGTTCCTCTACTGTTCTTATATTTTCATGCCTTACATTTAAGTCTTTTATCCATCTTGAATTAATTTTTGTTAGTGGTGAGAGATATGGATCCTGTTTCATTCCTCAATATGTGGCTATCCAATTTTCCCAGGATCATTCATTGAATAGGGCTTCTTTTTTCCAGTGTATATTTTTATTTACTTTGTCCAAGATCAGTAGGCTGTATGTGGATGGTTTTATAGCCCAGTTTTCTGTTCTGTTCTATGGGTCTGTTTGTCTATTTTTGTGCCAATACCATGCTATTTTAGTTACTGTAGCCTTCTAGTATTGTTAAATCCTGGTAATGTGATGCCTCCAGATTTGTTCCTTTTGCTCAATATTGCTTTGGCTGTTCAGGTTCTTTTCTTATTGTAAACATCACTAGTCATTTGGGAAATGCAAATTAAAATGATGATGAGATATCACCTTACTCCTGTCAGAATGGCTTTTATTAAAAAGTCCAAAGTTAATAGATACTGGCATAGATGCAGAGAGAAAGGAATGCTTCTACACTGTTGGTGGGACTGCAAGTTAGCACAACCTCTATGAAAAACAGTATGGAGATTCTTTGAAGACCTGAAAATTGACCTACCATTTGATCCAGCAATCCCACTATTGAGTATTTACCCAAAGAAAGAGAAGTCATTTTATCAAAAAAACACCTGTATTCAAATGTTTATTGTGGCACAATTCACAATTGCAAAAGTGAAGTACCCATTAATTCATGAGTGGTTTAACCCAACCCAAGTGCCCATAAATTCATGAGTGAATTAACAAAATGTGGTATATATATATAGCATGGAATACTACTCAGCCATGAAGAAGAACGACTTAATGCCCTTGGTCACAATTTGGATGAAACTGGAAACCATTATCCTAAGTGAAGTATATCAAAAATGCAAAAACACCACATGTACTCACTATTAGATGAGCTCACTAACCCAATGAACACATGTGTACACAGAGAAAAGTAAAACTCAATGGAAATCACGCCTGGGGGAGATGGGAGGAGGGGGTGAGTGATAACCTTCTTAATGGATACAATGAACACTATTTGGGTGACAGGCACACTTATAACCATGACTCAAGCATCATAAAAGTGATCCTTGTAACCAAAAATATTTATACCTCAGCAATACTTTGAAATTTTTTAAAAAAAGATATTCCCAGTTCTTGATATGATTAATAATTTATTGAAAAGAACCTGGACATTTTTAGTTCTGTGAATCTTATTTAAATATTCTATTTTATCAAAAAGTCCAAAAACAATAAATGTTGGAATGGATGCGAAGAGATAGGAACACTCATACGCTGCTGGTAGGACTGCAAACTAGTACAACTTCTGTGGAAAGCAATATGGAAATACCTCAGAGAGATAAAAGTATATATACCATTTGATCCAGCAATCCCATTGCTGGGCATCTACTCAAAAGAACAAAAGACATTCTATAAAAAAGACATCTGCACTTGAATATTTATAGCAGCACAATTCACAATTGCAAAGATGTGGAAACAACCCAAGTGCCCATCAATACATTAATGGGTATATATTGCCCATCAATACACCTCTTGTATTATCCTGGATAGAGCTGGAACCCATTCTACTAAGTGAAGTATCCCAAGAATGGAAAAATAAGCACCATGTTTACTCACCATCAAATTGGTTTTAACTGATCAACACTTAAGTGTACAGATAGCAATAACATTCATCGGGTGTCAGGCATATGGGAAAGAGGAGGAGGAGATGGGTATATATATACATAATGGGTGTAGTGTGCACTGTCAGGGGGATGGACATGCTTGAAGCTCTTATTTGGGTGGGGCAAGGGTAATGTACATAACCTAAACATATATACTCCCATAGTATGCTGAAATAAAAAAGGGAAAAAAAAGAAATTTTATGTCCCTACAAAATCCTCACAAAAAATATTAAAAAAAAAAATTATATTTTAGCTAACCTCCTCTGACACCATTCTGGCACATGCCTGAATACTCTGCCTCTTACTGCCAGGTGGGGGTGGAAGTCAAGGCTTCCTACATGGTCTTTAGTGACATTGCTGGGGTTAGAGGACACATTACCCCCTAAAGGTGATGAAAGTCACAGCTTCATATTTGACCTTCTCTGTCACCATCCGAACAGGGTAGTTGGGGTGCTTCATTTCAGCCTCTTGAAAGTAAAAATTTTGGCTCTCCACTAGCTTTTGATGGTGCATTGGGAATGGGGGCTGTCTCCCGACCAAGACATTATGGTGGTTGTATGGGTAAAGTGATTATTGCATAAAAGTGTTCTGACTTAGCAGGCTGTCCTTTTCCTGGCCATGTGTCTATAAAGAACAATTTTTATGTTGGAGCTTTTTTTTTTTTTTTTTTGATCTGCACCCCTTGGTCATGCTGCATGGGTTACCAATTTGGTCACCACCATAAATTATGTAATACATGTTGCAAAAGAAAACCCAGAAACCTCACTTCTGTGTAATTACTTAGATTTTTCTATCTTTTACAGTAATCTTGTCTTCATTTGATATATAATATCCAGAATTTTTAGTTGATTTTAGTAGGAGGAATAGGGAAAATTACTGCTACTTCAACTTCACAGAAGCACAGGCCACTATATCTTTTAAGTTTCATCATATAATAAAGTATGTCCTTGAAATGGATAGTGCAATCATATTTTATGATCATTTTAATGTTTGTTGTTGACAATTATGGTGAAGACACTCAGGCAGATTTTTACCTTCTATGATGTCATATCAAAAATATCTGCTGGGCTGGTCCGAAGGTAGTGAGTTATCTCACTTGATTGTTCACAGTCAGTTACAGATTGAACTCCTTGTTCTACTGCTTAACCCCACTCCTCACTACTGCACTTGATTAGTCTTAAAAAATAAAAAAATTAAAATTAAAAAAAAATGTCTCCTGGAATGTACGAATAGTTTAACATAACATGCTACTAAAATGGCACTTCTTTCAATTAGTTGTCAATTGCAATGTATTAAAATAAATTATAAAGCATAATGTAATAATATAAAATAATTTTCACTCAGATAACATTGTGAAATAAAATGGAAGGGGACTCAAGATGAACTCCATTTCTGGATTGAAACAAGTCTCTAAAGGAAAGAGAAAGATTAGTTTAAAATGATAATCCATATCCAGACATTCCACATTCATAATACAGTTGCCAATGATTTTGAATAGCTAGAAAAAAGTAGTTACATTCATACATCTTAAGGGAAAAAAAAACCCTGAACATTTTTAACCTTTCAAGTCCATATTAGCAATATGCTACCATATTTATTTTATATATATATATATAAAATTTGGATTATCAGTCATAATTCTAGCCATGAAAGCATTTCAAGTTCCCTCGGGTTATACATTTAAGGTGAAAGCTTTCTATCTTTTCAAGGAAATGCCAAAGTTTTCATAATAAGAATTTTTTATTTATTTACTTTTTAAGAGTCTTTAAAAATGATAAAAGAGCAATTATGGTTTACTTAACAATGGATTTCATTTCAAGACATATTATTACCTCTGTACAAGTATTAATGATTCTATGTCTTGCGTTCAATATGTAACCTCCTGTCTTTTTAAACTTGCTTCTTCATGGAAATAAAAGTAATAACCAATATATCAGGGCATAGTTATAGATTAGTTGTATATCAATTTAGTCTATTTGGTATTTCTTTCTCAGATAAATACTAGAGAATTTTTAAAATAAATGGCCAAGCATCTTTTAAACTGAAACATATATGGAAAGCAATTTTTATGAAAAATAGGAGTGATAAACTGGGATAATTCAATTAGAGTTCTGCCATTCTCATCATTTATATTAATAATAATGGCTGCTAAAATAGCAAGGAGGGAAAAAAGTCATCATTATTTTAACAGTACATTGAAGGTAGATGGAATCTACAGAAAATTTGAGTTTTAGTTCTTAAATACTGATTCAGTACTGATTTCTTCTTACGGATAGTATGTAGAAAAGAAAATAGAGATATTCTTTCTTTAAAAAACTTAGCTATAAAGTCTGTTATTAATCCTATAAACATTTGAAAAACAATTTTTAATAACATAGGAAAGGACAATTTTTCAGGCACTATTCATAGGAAAAATATTTCATTTTATGCAATTCCATGTAGTTATTGATAAAAGTATAAAACCATTTTGTTTTGAATAAAATTTCTTGTTGTTAGTATTTAAAAATTCTGTTTTTTGTTCACTATAGTGAAACTCTTTGACTCCTCAGTAGTTTTATTTCAAAATTCACAATTCTTTTGAAACAAATTTGATTTAGTGAAATAGAGGGTAGATATTTCATCTAGTATCTAAACCATGTAATTAATCATTCTAATATTTTTACTTATCTAAATATATTGGTGTCTCAAAAAGTTACCAAACCATGAAATTGAAGACATTTAGAAGTGTAATAACTGTCGAGAAAATTCTTTTGAAATATAGAAGGGTTTTAGCAGCACTGATTGAAATAAGCATGAATATTCATGGGTTTCTTTCTCTTAATTGGTAAAATCATTAGATGCTCTGAGATAAAAGGTGGAAATTTTAAGTAATTTATGTATGATAATTTCATATTTATATAAAAGAAACACAACTCTTAGCTATTTCTTTCACTACAAAAATCTGCAGATATTTTTCATTTGTTTATTTCCGTGTCTTTATTTTTAGTGGAGAGACTCTTTATGTGTAGGCACTCTACCAGGTTCTATTCTTAACAATATCTCTTCTCTTTCCTTCTACACAGTCATCATGTACATCATATCACTCATCATAGCTTCAGCTGTCACTAATATCCTGACAGATTCCAGCTATATAGTACCTCCTTAGACTTCTCAGAGGCTCAGAGCTGTGCTTTCAGCTAGCCACAAGAGAATTTGGTTTGGATTTGATAAGTACATCAAGCTCTTGTCCAAATACCATAATCGCATTACAAATTCCTATTGACTTCCCTCATTAATGTTATCCTACTCACATAATCGTCTTGCAGTCCCTACTATCTTAGTTCAAACCATCACCACATGTAGCTTTGACCCTTGAACAACATCAGTATGAATTGTGCAGATCCACTTATACTCAAATTTTCTTCTGCCTCTGCCACTGCTGAGACAGCAAAACCAACCCCTCCTCTTCTTCCTCCTTTCATTCCACTCCATGTGAAGATGATGAGGATGAAGACTTTTATCATGATCCATTTCCACTTAATGTTTAGTAAATATATATTTTTCTTATAATTTTCTTAACATTTTCTTTTTGCTAGCTTACTTTACTGTAAGAATATAATATATAATATCTATACAAAATATGTGTTAATAATTGTTTATGTCATAACTAAGCTTCCAGTCAACAGTAGTCTATTAGTAGTTAATTTTTTGAGGAGTCAAAGATGATCCTTCCCAATAATCAACTTCCCCAAGTATAATACAAAACAGAGAAAAATGTTCCCATCATCTCCCAAACCTCACTTTTAGGGGGATAGAGAAGAATATATCCATCTGCGAGTAGCTTCCTGGTGCATAACCTGGTTAAAATCTCTTCTTCTTTTGGGTGTCCTGCATGTCTTTTTTGCACACAAGATAATTGCAGAGAAGATGCCAAATACATATTTTACTTTATGAATATGAGAAATTGAGAGCCAAGTTTCTTTACCTTTGTCATAGATATTATGAAACATGCACACATTCTGATAATGTAGTGCAAGATATAAAGGATAAAAGAAAAGACATGTGCATATTTTCCTATATATAACACATATAGTCATTTGTGAAAAGAAAAGTTTAAGCTTCCTTATTGAAACTTTCTAAAGCTTATTTGTCATATATAAAGAAAGTCATAATACTTTCAACTAGTCACAAAATACTGCATTTAGAAGAAAATACCAAGAGTCCTACTTAAATTATGAGTTCATTGCAACAGGGGATTCACATTCTCCATGTCTGCTTTATATAATATTTGGTGACCAATGAAGTCATGAAACCTTCAAAACTGCTTCACCACATGGAGACCAAACACCCTGCATTAAAATTCAAGCCTTCGGAGTTTTTTCAAAAGCTAAAAATATGAACACAAAGAACAGAAACAATTATTGAAGGCCACCACTTCACCAAATGTGTCTGCACTGAGAGCATCACTCTTAGTGGTTAAACATATTGGTAAAGCTAAGAAGCCCTTTACTATTGGTGAAGAGTTGATCCTGTCTGCTGGTAGGGACATTTGTCATGAACTTTTAGGAGAGGCTGCAGTTCAAAAGGTATCACATGTTCCTCTTTAAGGTAGCACCATCACTAGATGAATTGATGAAATAGCAGAGAATATTGAGACACAATCGTTAGAGAGGATTAATGAGTCACTGTGGTACGCGATCCAGATTGATGAGTCTACCAATGTTGACAACAAGGCAACAAAGCTTGTTTTTGTGCAATATATTAATATTTTTCAGGATGATGTGCATGAGGATACGTTATGTGCACTTTTGTTGCCAATCAATACCACAGCTGCAAAACTATTCAAGTCTTTGAATGATTACATGTCAGGAAAACTGAACTGGTGATTTTGTGTCTGTATATGCATGGATGGAGCGGCTGCCATGACTGAACGGCTTTCTGGTTTCACTACTCAGGTCAAGGAGGTCGTTTCTGAATGTGAGTCTACACACTGTGTCATCCATAGAGAAAGGCTGGCTAGCCGAAAAATGTCGCCAGAACTAAAAAATGTTTTGCAGGATAGGATTAAAATTATCAACTACATTAAAGTACATGCCCTTAACTGACGTCTGTTTGTGCAGCTCTGTGAGGAGATGGATGCAGAGCACACACGTCTTCTCTTATACACAGAAGTAAGATGGTTTTCTAAAGGTAGGTCACTGGCAGAGTTTTTGAGTTAAGAGAGCTGCTCCAGAGATTTCTTTTAGAAAAACAGTCACCACAGGTAGCACATTTAGTGACACAGAATGGGTCACAAAACTTGCTTACTTGTGTGATATATCCGACCTGCTCAATGAACCCAATCTGTCACTTCAGGGGAAAACGACAACTGTGTTCAAGTTGGCAGATAAAGTGTTTGCATTCAAAGCCAAATTGGAATTATGGAGGCAACGAATGAACACTGGAATTTTTGACATGTTCAAACATTAGCAGAGATTTTGAAAGAGACTAAGCCAGGGACTTCTTTCTCCCAGATGGTGCATGATCACCTATCTCAGCTTTCAAAAGAGTTTGAGGGTTACTTCCCAACCACAAAAGACCTCCAAACTGGGAAGGAATGGATCCACCACCCATTTGTGATTAAGCCAGGTGAATCGACTTTGTCCATGCTAGAAGAGGATCAACTGCTTGAGACTGTAAATTACAGTGCCCTTAAAAGTATGTTTGAAACAACTTCAGATCTCCATGTGTTCTGGATGAAAGTCAAGGTGGAATATCCTGAGATTGCCACAAAAGCACTGAAAAGCCTGCTTTCATTTGTAACATCCCATCTGTGTGAAGAGAGCTGCTCCAGAGAACAAGGTTTTCTGCAGTGACAGCAACCAAAGGAGAGTACAGAGTACACTGGACATAACCAAAACACTGTCACTGTCACTGTCACTGTCTCCCATCACCCCCAGAGGGGACATGTAGTTACGGAGAACAAGCTCAGGGCTCCCACCGATTCTGCATTATGGTAAATTGTATAATTATTTCATTATATATTACAATGTAATAATAATAGAAATAAAGTGCATAATACATGTTATGTGCGTGAGTCATCCTCAAACCATCCTCCCCCATCCCCATCCCTGGTGTGTGGAAAAATTGTCTTCCATGAAACCGAACACTGGTGCCAAAAAGTTTGGGGACCACCTTTTAGATCACAATATTTTAGTAAATCATTTCAGTAACCATTATACAAATTATAAAATTACTTTCATAATGCCACCATCGATTATAGACTGTAATACTTAGTGTTACCAAAATAGTGATTGGGTAAATTATATTATTTTTCAGAAATATTCACCCCTCTCCTTTACTTTCAAGCCAAGGAGAATAGATCTTGTCTCCTTTGTAGCTGGATTTAGCCACAAACTTGCTTTAAAATCAGAGTGGGTGGGGTATTCTTGTGTCCTTTGAATGTGGACTCAAACGTATGATTTCTTTTGGCCAATGGTATTTTAGCAGACATAATACAATATATTTTAAAAATATGTTTTGAGCATTATATTTGAATTTTTTTTTTCTTTTCCATCATAATGAGAAGGATATGCCTGGGCTAGCTTGCTGTTCCAAAAATAGAATGAGAGACACCTGGAACAGAACCACAATCAAGAGAACTCAGTCTAGGTCAGTCTCTCTCTAGCAGATTTGTGAGCTAAATAAATGGTTGTTATTACATTCCACTGAGATTTTCTGGTTGTTAGGATATTATTATGATGATGCAACATTTTGTGACAATAATTAACTCAGAGAGGGAGTTGTTTTTAGACCAATCTTCATTTTGTATATCTCTCCCAATGATTTTTTTAAAATTCATCACTACTTACGAGTTAATCTCAATATATTTATAAATCACAAGCGTTTGGCATGTATTATCATCAATTTCACACCAATCTTTTTATTTTGAGTCAAGTACTACTAATGATCACCTAGATGTCACTGCTTTCAATGAAATCAGATAACAAATGCATACATAATTAGATAAAATAATTTTTAATAAAAGTAGAAGTGCTGTTTTCTGATCCATAAATTATTTACTTTCTCTTAGAAATACTCTAATCTATGAGAATACATGTTTTCTGTCCCCTTCTATTTACATTGAAGTAAAGTGTAATTTACTTCCATGTTACTTGAATTTACTCACCATGATTTTATTTTAAAAATTTAAAATTTGAAGTAGTATATTGTAAGAATGAAGTGATTGAATATTCTACATATTTAAATTAAAAGAATAATCCACAAATTTAAAAGAGGATTCAATACATTAGGAATTCTAATAGCAATAGCATAAAGCTCTAGAGGATATAACACAAGATTATCTTCAGCTTTGGGCCAGCTTTACAGTTTAATCAATATGTGAACTTTTTAATTGTTAATGCTATTAATATATTCATCATACTATACCTGAAAAGAATATCATTTAAGCTTAGTTTTGTAACTCTGTACTAAATAATGCTTAAACAAATTATCGCATTGTTTAATAAAATACATACATGTAGTTCAATGTTTCTTTTAAAAATAGTCATAATATAAATCTAGTTTATACCAACTCTATCAAGTCTAATAAATCTAAGCCCTTTATTTCAAGCAAACAATTGGATTCAAACACTATTTGAGGCTATGTCAAGTAGGATACAAAGTCTATTTTAAAATTAGAAGTTCTGAATTATGGACATCAAAATATTAATACATAGCTGTGTCAAAACTTTTTCATCGTTCAATGACTCCTTTAGTTATATGAAAAAAATGCTTAATTATCATGTAATTATCTAGTTGTATATAAGAACATAATAATATCACAAATATGTATGTCTTCAAATTGTCCGAATATTGACACTTGTTGATTATACTAAGCCCTGTTTTTCTTCGAAAAATGAGTTACTCATAAAACACTGTAAAACAAAAAAAAAAATGTGAGAAGATACATTTTTGCCATTTTTCGATATTCAGGGCAAGTATGATGGTTATGTTAACACAGTACTGAAATATTGGTCTCAGAATTACTTCAACAAGAATGAAAATCCAGGTGCTTCATTTTAGCAGATTGAAATACAGAGCAAATGATGATATAATGCAATGTTCTAATCAAATCAAATATTCTTCATATTCATTTTATATCTTCTTATATGAGATAAATACTGTTTTTATTTGAAATTTTTTTCATCACCTTAAGTTGATTTTGTCTCAAGTCTTCTGGGTTTGATGTGAAACAGCCCTTTTTATCATCAACACAACTGAGGAAATACCAGGAGTGAGAAGGGAGAGAGGGAGTAGAAAGCGTAAAATGTATCAGCTATGACACCATGCACACTGATGTAATTCTTTCTGTTTTTCTTCACCAGACAATAACCAATAATACAGGAGAGGACATGAAAGACTGGTAGGCTGGTGGCTCATGCCTATAATCCTAGCACTCTGGGAAGCCAAGGAGGAAGGGTCGCTTGAGGTCACGAGTTGGAGACCAGCCTGAGCAAGAATGTGACCCTGTCTCTACCAAAAATAGAAAAATTAGCTGTGTGTGGTGTGCATGTGCCTATAATCCCAGCTATTTGGGAGGCTGAGGCAAGAGAATCGCTTGAAAGCAAGACTTTGAGGTTGCTGTGAGCTAGGCTGAAGCCACGGCACTCTAGTCCAGGTGACAGAGCGAGACTCTTTCTCAAAAAAAAAAAAAAAAAAGACTGGCAATATTTTCACTAACAGATGTGTGTTGGGCAGTTAATTTGACAATCTGTGAAGTTGGATACTTAATTACCTAGACCAAGAGTTAAACAAGAATGAGTAATACAAATTAATATTTGATTAAACAGTGAACTTTTTGTAGGCAGTAAGTTTATCTTGTTGGATGTGAAAAGATAAATATTATTTTAAGAAACTCAAGTTTGTGTTTCAGTGCTTATTGCTAGATAATTTACAAATCTAGTAATAATTCATTGAGCTTCAAAATTAACCATCAACCTTTGAAAAATTTAATTTAAATAATTAGGATATTGCTTAAGGAAATAAATCTAGAACTGTGTTTCAGAACATTTTGTTAAAGTTGATCTCATAAGACCGTACAGTATCCATGAATCAAAAGTGGTATTATGTCTTTCCTACTACTTATTCCTGATTCCATCCTACGTGCTCTCCTCCACTGTAACAAAGAGTAGGGGAAGAGAATGAGGCAAATATATATTAAACTCATTCAAGGCCTAATGACTTAATATGTGGAAAAATAACATTGCATCAAACAACAATAAAACATTTCTACAATAATACATAAATGTGATACATGATTTCGAATGTCTCTTAAGTTTCCAGAATTTAAAGCATTGCAGTATCCCATGCTCTGCTGTGCACGCTCAACTTGGATCTGCTGATCACTTATAATGCAAAGGCCGACTGACCCTGGGTCATCACAGCTTCTTGGAGTTGTTCCCCTTACAGACTCTCATGCAATACTCACTGCAAAAGGAATTAGGAATCCTTCCTTAGGGGAAACCATGAAACCTCTTTGCATGAACTCATTATTCTTTATCATAACTCTCGGCATACTGGCTTATTTTCCCCTCTAGACTCAAAGCACCTTGTAGGCAGGGACTGAATATTATTCACCGTCGGATGTCCAGGGCTGGCACATTGTCGAATGAATAGTACATGGTCCATAAACGTTTGGCATATGAATGAAAGTCTTAAAAAGAGAGGGAGTTGTTGACAATTAGAAATTAAAAATCATTTTTGTATTATAAGTAAATTTCTTAAATTTGCTACCTTTTCCCGCTGACAATTTTTTCAGCTTCACCTTTATTTTCTCTTGTCTTTTTCTGATTAAATGTATCATATTCTAACTTCTATTGGATCCAAAAAGAAAAACAAACAGAAATCTCAATAACTTAAAAGCAACAACTAAAACTTTTTGAAAGTAACATCTTTTGACTTTTGATTAGTGTTCAAATACTGACTAAAAACTATCAGAACAGCTAACTAAGCAACATATGTAGAGGCTGTATTTCCAAGGAGAAGGTGTTAGTATTTATTTATGTACTTTCAATGTAGTGTAGTTATAAGGAATGTTGTTCATGGAGTCAAGGGAAAGTTGTTCTCATAAAGTTAAGTAAGAGAAGCAGGTTTTATGACACACTGTTAGCTCAGTGTCATTTATATTTAAGTCACAGTAATTTTTTTTACATGATCTAATTGAAGAGAAAGATGAAAAGCATAAATTTGACTGGGGGGCAAGCCAGGTGGTTGGGTACAATGCCTAGAAATAAAAACTAATCACTAAAAATTAGCCATTGATAATGTGTAGACAACTTATATTCCTCTCTACAGATTAAAATAAACTAATTAGAGGAAATTTTCATCTATTCTTTATGAACTGAAAAGGTCTTTGTTCTGATCTTTCAAAAGATAATACAGTCTAGCCTTTAGAGTTGTCTAAAATACAGTTGAGGGTTATTTATAGTGAACTCATTAGACACATTGCTGTAGTCTGCATTTCTCATCAAAGAATATGAATAGGCAGTAAATTCAAAGTACAAAAACTGCCATGAAAAAGATTAATAAGGGAGGATTGTCATTTACTTTCAAATACACATGGTTTATTTTAAATGGTGCTAAAAGTATTAGTGTCACAGGATTTGAATCAGGCAATAAAATACATATCCTTTATGCTATCCTTTGTAAAAACTCTTTTCTATTTGGCCATATATTTTCTTTCATTTTAATGTGTATATTTAATAAAAATAAATAAGTACAAGCCATAATAAGCATTTGTAATGAATTTGTTCTGAAATTTCTATTTTGTAAAGCATTTAAAATTATTTTTAGCAATATTTATTTATGAAATTTAAAGTGCTATCACATCAAGATTACATGATTCTTTGAAATGAGATTGTGAAAATTTCTATACTTTATTCCTTTACCAGAATGATTGCAGGCAGCAATGACTTGAGGAATAGGATTGGTTATCAAACCTGCCTGAAGATGGGGGTGGGGAGATCCATTTATTAATAATTTCCAGGATCAGTACTCAGGGAATATGGTAATAATACTGGTTAGCAAATTATCTTCTGTGGTCACATAAAATGGAAATGAAGATAACTCTCTGGGACACTAAGTGGTTACTTCCATTAAAATGTATGAAAAGCATACCATTCTCAGTTTCTGCATCAACCATCTGTCCCCTTGCTTTGCTTTCTGGACAGAGCAACCTTAAAAAAGGTTTCATCATACCCAGGCCAATAGAACCAGGCAATTAATTTCTACTGCCACCCCAGCTTTGCATCTCAGGTCCCTGAGAATGGCGTTGACTGGTGCTGAGGCTGCTCGCCTGCGCCCTTGCTCTGCTGGGTTCCCAATGACTCTGGAGAGATAACTGAGGTAAGCCAGACTTGTGAGTCAAGAATACTCTATGTGAGGCTGGAGGGAGTTGGAGGATGAATTCTTCTTCTTTTTCTCCTCAGATTGATTGTTCTGAAATACAGTAATTCAGATCCCCTTATTAAGACTCATCCCACTGAGAACAAGCAGTTACATTTGCTATAAAGTGTCAGTGGGCACAGTAACACTCCCAGACATATTTTCTCTCCTTTTTTTCCTCCATCATTGGGGACTGTGCTCCCCAATAAAGTTTTAACACATAAACTTTGCTTCAGGATTTGTTTTCTAGGGAACCCTGACAAAGACAAAGAGGCTGAGAAATTCAAGTACTCCGGGGTGGGGTATTTGCTTCTGATATCACAAGTAGCTTGGAGGCGTGCTGGACTTCTGAGCTGAAAACAGGGACATTCTATGGTGTGCTCATATATTAATAATTTTCATTCCCCTGCAGCTTTAAGGCTTAGAAGGGCTGAAAACCAAGCACCACATCTTTTAGAATGTCAGATTTCAATATCAATTCAATTCACAGCTTCCCCAAGTCTCATGTAAAATTTAGGCTATTGATTCAGGGAAAAGGGAGAAATGGAATATGTGTGTTTAGAAATAACAGAAAGATGTACAGAACATTTAATAGACCACCTGCAGTGAGCCTCTCTTGTCAGCTGATGCAGCCTATACATTTGGTCTAGGGAGTATAGGCTATCCCTCTTTGACTTTCACAATCTTTGGTGACTTCACAAGTGCAAGTTGAGGAGATTTCTTTTAAAGAAGGAACCAGAATGTAAGAAGTTATGTGACTCATGTGAAGGTTCATTACAATTTTCACATAGCTCTGTTCCCATAGGATTATTGTTTGGTCCATCACTGGAATAAAACCACCCTCCAAATGGAGAGCTCAGGGAAGGTGTTGGGAAAATGAACTGAGTCATGGAAAGAGAAAAGAGACAATTTACTCTTCAAACTTAAACACTTTCAAGAGTAAAAGGAGACACTCAAAATAATTCAAATTACAGCATTTCTGAAATGCCTATTTGTTAGTTGCAATTTTGTTTATGTTAATGGATCTTTAGACAAACACTGTTCAAAAATAATTTTAAATATAAAATTCTATATATAAATCTATGTGTGCACACTCACACATACACATTCTTTTAAAATAACATTAAAAACTTTTCTATTGGGTATGTAAACATCAAAAACAGCATTTTAATACATGCTCGGTATCTATTATGTAATCTCACATATTTTTTTCATAATATGCTACTGGTGTTATTTTTAGAGGTTGTTTTTTCAATATATCATTATTTTTAATGTTTTCATAAAGTAATCAGTTATCAATCCTCTTGAAAGTTGCATTATATAGTTGAAGTATTTGAAACTTCATTAACTCTTCTCTATATACCATCTATTTTTAGCCAAGAAAATGCTTACTCCACAAGTGCTGAGATATGGCAAATGCAGGTCAAGTTCTACTAAATGGAGGATATTTTTAATTCTTTCTTTCTTTTTGTACTGAAATGGATAAATATATGAGCCTAAATATTTTTCACAAATGCCATCTTTGTACCTCTGCTCAAATATGAATGTATTGTCTAAATTAGATACTGTAAACTTACAGCTTTCTCAATTTCATTCCATTCTATTACAGAATATAAATATGTCCTATTAAAAATAAGAGATATTTCAAAAAGTCCTCTCATAAGAAAATATATTACAAACCTTATTACAGTATTTCAAAATAAGTCCTTTACATAATATGAACTCTTCTTGTGTAAGTTATCCAGATATTCCCATTCTTTTTTAAGGGGAAATTTTTCAATGTCTTCCTGTTTGCAATCCCTGTTTTCAATAATTGGCATTTCCACAAGTTTCAGAAACTCAGTGTTTGAATTGCTCTATTTGATTTTTTAATTTGATTACAGATTTCCAAATAATGTTTTAAAAATCATGATAAATCTGGAGGAATTTATCTAGAAAATAGTTTAGTAACATTATAGGACCCTTAGGTTGATATGTAGAGTATCCTTCAAGTTCTCCAACATACCTAAGATTGCGTATTGCCATGCTAAAAAATTTTTTGTATTATCTACTTTATCACAAAAATGTTGTAATTCAATTACTTTTATCACATATACATGCATATATGTATGTGTGTGTGTGTATATATATATAAATGAATTATGTTTGTAGCACAATAAATTTCAAATAATTTTCTTCTTTTGATTCTTAATTCATTATAGGTGATTTTATTATTATGAATACTAAATTTTGTTTTTCTACTATAAATCCAGAAATAATTCCATGTTTAATACTGTATTGGACTTACAATATAATTTACAAAATATCAGAGATGTTTTTCCATATCTATTTTGATTCCATAAATTGGCTGTTTTATTATAATGAATGCAACTGATTTCCTGTTTGAAGCATCTGATGACACTACTCAAAAACCTGGTATCTCTAAACTTTCTGTTTTTTGGATATGAGCATTTATTGCTATTAGTTTTCCTCTCAGGAATACTTTTGCTGTATCCCACACATTTTGATAGCTTGTTTCTCCGTTATCATTTAGTTCAAAGAAGTTCTCAATTTCCCTCTGTATTTCTTCCTTGACCCAGTAGTTAGTCAACAATAGATTGTTTAATTTCCATGAGTTCATGAGACGGCGAGTATTTCTGTTGGAATTGGAAACTAAGAGCCACCCTGGCCCAGGGGAACACAGTACAGGGCAGAATTCTGCCGGTGCCCACAGAGGACGCATTTAGACTAGCCCGGCCAGAGAGAAATCCCCCACCCTGAAACCAAATCCGAGTTACAGCTAGCCCCACCACTAACTGACAAAAAGCAGCCTGGATCCTGGACTAAATTCATATGTTAAGCAGTCTTGCTACAAAGGCTGCAGTGCTTGGGCAATTCATGTTGCTGTGCTGGCCCAGAGCCAGTGGACTTGGGGTGCATGTGATCCAGGGAGACCCCAACAGCTAGTGTCAAGCCAGTGCCTTTGCCACTCCTCCCCCACCTATAGGCAATGTGGCTCCTTTCCCACTGGGGGAAAGAGAAGAGCTCAGAGGACTCTGTTTTGCAACATGCATACCAGCTCAGCCGCAGTAAAATAAAGTACCAAGCAGACTCTGGAAGCCCCTGAGACTAGGCCTTAGTTCATAGATGGCATTTCTAGACTAATTCTGGGCCAGAAGGAAACATGCTTCCCTGAAGGGAAGGACAGAGTCCTGGCAGGATTCACCACCCGCTGACTAAAGAGCCCCAGAGCTCTGAATGAACATCAGAAATAGCCAGGGGAGGTCACCACTGTCTTTGAGTGAGACTGGGCTGGCTGCAGGTATGACCTAGTGCTGGTGGCCTTGAGGGAGTCCCCATGTTTCTCCACTCCTAACTCTAGCAGCCTGGCACAAAGAATGAGGGAAAAGAGTGAGAGAGACTACCTGGTAATCTGGGGAATTCCTCTATAACTCACCCAAGTCCAGCAAGTTAGTATGACCAGAAGTCTGAAAGAGTCACAGCATTACTGGGTTTGGGGGACCCTCAGTACTGATACAGCTGTAGTGACCAAAGACTTAGATCACAACACTCAATTTCCTTTGGATATATGCAAAGCCATCTCAAAAAGGACAGTTTCAAACAAGTTCAGACTGCAAAGATTAAAATCAATACCTAACCATTCAATGCCCAGACATAAATGAACATCCACAGCATCAAGAACACCCAAGAAAACATGACATCACCAAACAAACTAAATAAGGAAGCAATGACCA
>CAUYSK010002712.1:0-21821 GCA_963575035.1 Avahi laniger | reverse complement strand
GAACATTTGTTATCTCTTTGTAGCTCCGGTCCCCAGTAGGGCTCCTGGAATGTAGTAAACACTCAATAAATATTTGTTAAATGAATAAGTAGCGTATAAAAGGCATTAAATAACTCCTGGCCGAATGTATGAGCAGGAACTGTCGGGACCATAACAGAGGCAGCTAAAGGGAGCTGATGAGGAGCCACGACCTCTGGCTGAGCTATTTCTGAATCAGGAGTTTGCAACACACACCCCGGGGACAAAGCAGACTCCCAGCAGCAACCCGGTGGTGGCAGGAAGCCCTTCTCCCTCCCAGTTCCAGGCTACCTCCACTCTTTACCCCACGCACCAGCTCGCAGGGACCGTGGGCCGCCCCTTGGGGCAGCACGGGGCACACTCATGCCCACGAGGAAGTTGAAACCCTCCCACACGGTCGGGTACTCAGCCTCCCTGGGGTGATGGAGGCAGGATGAGGCAAACGCCCCTCGCAGCCCCCACAGCCTGCCCCACAAAGCTGGTTTGCAGAGAGGCTTGTACGGAAGGAGCAAAGTTTGGTGACCACGGCAGTTCAGCAACACGGCATTCTCCAGTGCACCCTGTCTCCAGCACGCTATGTCTCTCCAGAGCACCCTGTCTCCAGCACGCTATGTCTCTCCAGAGCACCCTGTCTCCAGCACGCTATGTCTCTCCAGAGCACCCTGTCTCCAGCACGCTATGTCTCTCCAGAGTACCATGTCTCTCCCCAGAGCACCATGTCTCCCTCCAGCACACTATGTCTCTCCAGAACACCAAGTCTCCAGCATGCTATGTCTCCCCAGAGCACCCGGTCTCCCTCCAGAGCACTATGTCTCTCTCCAGAGCACCCTGTCTCCAGCACGCTATGTCTCCCCAGAACAGCATGTCTCCCTCCAGAGTACCACATCTCTCCCCAGAGCACCATGTCTCTCTCCAGCACACCATGTCTCCAGCAGTCTTTCCCTGGACCAGGGTGCCCACTGCTCCCTGAAATGAAGAATTCTGTACAGAATAAGAAATTTAGGCACATAGGCAGATGATAACATTTTAAATCAAGTCTAATCTAGAAGAAACAAGACCAAGATTATCAAATTCCTATCACAGATAAAATTTAGAAAACAAGAAATGGAAAAGCAAGCTCTTCATTTCCTTGCGGATAAGACCAAGGGGAGATACTGACAACCAGTTCGAAAGTTTATTTCTGTTAGAGGACAGCAAATTTCACTAAAATCTTCGCGCCCCTCTGCAGAGATAAGGTCAGAAAAGGCACCACCATGTTCACCTGCTGACGCCCCGTGAATGTGCATTTTTCCAGCAAGGTCAAGCACGACCCCCTGCCGGGCTGTTCTGCAGCCTGTGGGTGGGCTTGTCCAAGAGGCAGTATCTGAGCACAGAACACGTCCGACTCCCTCACCCTCCTGAGGAGGGGGCCGCATTGCCGTCACGTGATAAGACACGGTTGCGCGGGCCCGAGACTCAAACTCGGCTTCACAGCCCCTTCTAGCTGTGAACCCCACGGTGCGCGGACGGCGCCCTTCCCACTCCCGCCGGCCCGCACGCCGTGTCCGACGGGCCCGGTGCCAGCAGTCAGGACACGTGAGTCCAGGCTGACGCTGGGTCACCCACGGCCCTGGAAAGGACACTCTAAGGCAGCCGACGCCGAGAGTTAAGGGACGTCAGCCCCAGCTGCGAATGTCCCGAATTTCCTCGGTTTGGGTGAGCTGCCAAGGACACCAGGGGCGAGTGCTAGAGTGCTTGAGGACGCTGGGTCACAGCAGACGAGGAAAAGCCTGTATTTTCTCCCCTCGGTAATTCCTGAATCCTCCTTTGAATTCTTGGGGAAACAGCTTTGCAGATGACCCGAGGGGTGATACCAACACTTCGAACGACAATTCCCAGGTGACGTCATGCAGCTAAAAGAAGGTAACCACCAGCTCTTATAAAGGAAGAGCGTCGCCAATGTCGCGAGCGGCCGCCGGGTCTTACTCACCAGAGTTGGACCAGCTGGTTCTGAGGAAGTCCCGAAACGCGGCCCTGGCCTCCGGGTAGGGGACCAGACCTGCGTGGCACAGAGGTCAGAGCGTCTGCGACCCCGGCAGCAGGTTTTGCAGCAGAGCCGGGACCGTCGCCCACTGATGACGTGCACGCGCCGCGAGGAAAGGGTTTTCCCTTCTCCCTGATGTATATCAGAGTTTAGGGGGCTCTTAGCAAATACCATTCGAGGAATGAATGTGTTGTCTTTTGGCCGTTATCAAATGACCCAGGGAATATTTCTGACTATGGGCTCACAACAATAAGAGAGAAATATCTAAAACACTTCTACGCAAAAAAAAAAAAAGGGAGGGAAACAGCTAGAAAGTGTCAATGTATCTTGGCTTCGTGGTAATGATTGCCTGCATCCCAGGATGGCTAAAGCCGCTCGTGCTAATTCCCCGATCGCCAGAGTGAGAACTTGCTATTACCCTTTTCCACTCACCCTTTCTGGAAGAACACGGGGCTTAACCATTCAGGTGTTTTAACTCTCTGCGTTAATCCATAAAAGAAATGGCCCCAGCTCCCTGCCCATCAGCGTTTCATAAATCGACAGGTCCGTCCCCGCCCTGACGTGCGATGACATTTATGAGCACGGGCGAAGTCGCGGACACTTAACCGAAGCAATTAAGCTGTGCCTCGCTCTTACAATTATAAGACATTGACCGGTGATAATTTATTTTTTTCCAGTGCAGCTGACAAGAAAAAGGTAATATTCATACCTACAGGGAATGCAGAATATTGGTATCAAAAAACCACTTCCTGTCATCGTCCGTCACCGCGTCATGTTTTTCCTCCGAAAGGCAGGATGAAACAGCCCTTTAGCCTGGCTGCAGGTGGACTCGGTGGGGTGTTCCTCGGAACCAGGCTACAAGGACTCCCAGAGCTGGGTTTAGGCTGGTCTTAGCCCAGCCTCTCATTTGTGGCTGATGCTACGACCCACATAAAGGACGTGGCTTTCCCATCTACCCAGAGCCAGGAAAACAACCCAATCGTGGGGCTGCTTCCCTCCCAACCTCCCAGGGGATCGCACCCATGAGTGGGGCGGGTGGTACCCCAGCGCTTTGCAGGCTACGGAGGCAGGTAGAGCAGAACCTTCGGACACCTTCGTGAAGCCGAGCGACCAGAGCAAATGCCGCGTACATTTCTAAACAAATATTTTTTAATAATTTAAATAAAGCTTACTTATGTTTTTAAATAAAAATGTTAACATTTCTAAATAAACACACAAGCTGTCCCCCAAAAGGGGTGAGCTAATCGATATTGTCCTCCTACCAACACACCCTTGCTAGATAAAATAGGTATTGTTAAAAAAACCTGTGCTGGTTTGATGGGCTAAAATGATCTCATGATTCTTTAATTGGCATTTGTTTGTTTCCTAGTGACCTTGAGCACTTCCTTGCATTTCCATGAGCCTACTGTAGTCTTCATTTTGTAACTGCTAATTTGCATGCCAAGTGCGGTTTCAACACGCATCACGAATGCGCCGTGTGGCCTTAGAAACGTTGCTCAAGGTCTTTGAGCCTCAGATTTTGAATCCGCCTCCGCCTAGGGTGGTTGTGAGGCCTGAAAACAGCGCGACTGAGGCCGGGTGGGGGCCGAGCTGCCCGAGCCCCCCCCGCAGGATGGCCGGCAGCTCTTCCGTCCGTCGACACCGCTGACATCACAGACGAGGACAGGGACAACTGAGCCCCCGTGGACAGCATCTCCGCATGGCCGGGGCTTGTGCCGGCGCACGGGGTCCAGGTGGGCACATGCTTGCCGGAAGTTCCTTCACTGCACTCCGCGTCTCTGGACGCGAGTCCCTTCTCCGTCCACTCCTTTCCCTCAACGACGCGTGGGGAGCGCGTGTCCTCCCTTCGGGGCTGTGGGCTCAGGAGCGTCCTTTCCGACATATCATCTGCATGTTGAAGTTACCTGTTCTTGAAGGTTCTTACAAGTGTTCAGCCGCTTTGGACGGACATGTGCATTGCCTCCTAAAAGCAGGTTTTTCACCAAGGTCCCTTTCTTCTCAAAAGTCTTCTCATTTGAGAACACCAGGAGTTGGGTAAACATCCACACACTAACCTTCCAGACCCTTCGTGATGTCAGAGATCTGGGCCCTAATCCTCTGCTGCCGTCAGCCCTGCCCTGCTCAGCCCGGTCTCCCTGGGAGCGAGGAGGCCAAACCTCACCCACCCGTGAGCTGCCGCCACGCTCGGCCCCTCGTGGGTTGTGTTCTAGGGGCTTGTTTATAACATCTTTTCCTATCAGGGATCATAAAGAGGTTGTATATTTCCTGTTTAAGGTTTGAATGTTTCACTTTCCACAGTGGAAACTTAAATGCCCCTGGAAGCTTTTTACTCAATGTGAGGTAGGTGTCTAATTTCAGTGTTTTTCACATGGAAAGCAAATTGCCCAGTGCTATTTGCTGGCTGGTCCATCTTCCCCCATTTCCCCGCTAACCGTTAGTGGTTACTCCTTCACACAATCCCATCCATTCAACAGGGACACCAGCGGAGAGGCCCGTTGCAGTTTTAGACAACAGGTGACAGTGTTGGCTTGGACGCATGTGCTGTGTGTACTGCAGTAGGAAGGGCGCTGGAGTCTAGATGTACCTGAAGGTCCGGATGAATCCATATACAGATGGGAGGGAATGAGAAGAAAGTTTTTTACTGGAGCAATTACGAAAACAGTGGTGGCATTTTATTGAAATAGGATCTTTGGGAGAAGCAGTTCTGAAGGCAGGAGTGTAGAGTGGAGACGAGAGTTCCATTTCTAAAACACTAAGTTTGACATGCTGTTTGGCAAGGAGATGTCTGGTGGGCAGTTATGAATAGGTTCCAGGAGCTCGGGAAGGAAGTTAGGGCTGCAGACACAAACGTGGGTGTCCTTAGCACACAGGTGGTAATTGGACTGGACGAGGTCACCCAGCACATGAGCGTACTGAGAGAAGAGGACATGTGGGACTGCGCTGGCCTCTTTCATAGGCTGCAGTGGGAAGGTCACTTGTCCCTTTCTGAGCTTAATTCTGTTTCATCGATCTAGAGTTTATCCATATGCCACTGCAATATTTATTTTAACTCTATCATAAGTCCTGAATTCCGTAGGGCTTACTCACCTATGATGTTTGTGGGCTGCTAAGAAAAGTCCAACTAAGAGAGAAAAATTGATAACAAAGGAGAAATGGGTGATAGTTGCAGGAATACAGTCTGTGAGTAGGTGAGAGAGGATGAGACCTAGACAGGGAGGTGTAACTGCCCCTATGAGAAAGAAGAGTATCAGGGGACATGTTTCTTTTATATCCCATTTATCTATTTTGATAGAAATTACACTGAATTTAGAAATTAATTTAAAAGAAATTGACATAATGAGTACATTGTACTTGCTCATCCACAAACAAGGTATACCTCTAATCTCTTTTTTTTTTTTGCTTATCTTATTGCATTGGCTAGTATTGTCAATGCCTTGCACTGGACTTTATTGAATATTTGATGGGGATATACTCAGTAAGTATAATATTCCTTTTAGTCTTGATCTTCTCAGAAATTTTTATCATAAGTTAATGGTGAATTTTAATAAATGCTTTTCTGCATTTAATGTCCTATTTTCCCATTTACTCTGTAATTATTTCACAGGAATAGACTTTTTGATCCTGAACTGTGCTTGTCATCCAAGGATTAACTCTACTCAGTATTGCAGCATTATTATTTTTATAAACTGATAAGTTTATTTTAAACATTTCATACTGGAATTTTGCATCTATGATCGTAAATGAGATTGACGTTCCGGCTTGCAGATTCACTTTGAGGTGGAGGGTCCTTCCCTTCCTCCTTCTCTCCCCACCCCTCTCTGTGTGGCAGGTTTACACTTGCTGCCGCCCGGCGCTCCTTGCTCATATTCCATGACCAGGTTCTCTGATGGTGTCTGAGGGCTTCGATTCATCAGGGCCAGAGGGGATATGTTGGTCACAGCCAATGAGGGGCTTGACTCAGCTCCTGAGGTTGAGGCTACGTCTCCATGATTTCACTTCCTTAGACTCACGCTTTCAAGAAAGACATGCCCGGGTCTAGCTTCTCAAGCTTCTAGGAGGGTCCTCTAGAAGGACGCATGTGGACCTGCGTTCAGACCTTTTCCTGTCCCCGAGGAGGGGAGGGGAGGAGAGAGCATCCCCCGAGCACTGCACGGGAACAGCAGTAATGACGACGATGATGGTGATGATGGTGACAATGATGACGGTGGTGATGAAGGTGACTGTGGTGATCAGCATGACACCAGCGATCACAAGGATCATCGCACCATCATCCGCCCGTGTCACAGGAAGAGGAAGGGCTAGAACGGAGAGTTCTAGCTCAAACCTTCTGGCCCCCGGTGCATCCCAGACTCTTTTCATCTCATCACGAGAAGCGCCATTAGAACATTTTGGGAAAAGAAAACTATCTGTTCTTGGCTTGTTGCCTTTTTTAATAGGCTGAAAATATTACGGGTAGTAATTCCAGGGCCTTGGACAGAGTCCATCACGGACCAATCACAAAACCAAATGTTCTGGATTTTGTAGCCTCATTTCCAATAAATTGTCCCCAAGGAGCAACGCAGGCAATCACTGAATCCAAAGGAGCTTGAAATCCACGTAAGAACAATCCCCTTCCGGGAGACCTTGCCCTCCTTTTGGTCCCCTCCCCTGACGCGTCGCCCTGCCATGTTGGCGTGAAAGTCCAAGAGGGCATCTTCCTGGAGGCTTTGGGGGAGCTGCGAGGGGCCCCAGCCACTGATGCCCGAAATGCTTGAGGAAGGACAAAGGCTTCTGCCACCACCCATAAGAGGTGGAGCTAAAATACGCACTCCAGAACACCCCACACGCACACGTGTGCACATGCACACACACTCACGGATACACATGAGCACACATGTGCACACATGAACATAGGTGCGTGCATGCACACATATGTACAGACACACACGCGTTCTTCCTGAAGATTCTGTGACCGAGCCCTCAGGCTTCCTAGGAGTGGAGTTCAGAGTAGAAGCACATATTGAAGACAGGAGAGGTCACCGTGGGCAGAAGGCGCAGAAAGAGGGTCCAGAGACACAGCCCCCACCCCCGAACGCTGTCACAGACGCGCAGAACGCTCGCCTGCTGATGAAACACACAGCCCTGGCACTCAGCGTTTGCAAAGCTCTGGCGCAGACGGACCAAGCTGTGCTTCCTTTCCAGGGGACGTTTTATCATAGCAGGATTGAAGAAACTGCTCCGGCACAAAAGCGTCTGATGGCATCACTCTGTCTTTCTCTCCTGCCTTGATCTCTCCGAGACGAGGCCGGCGCCGAGCACCAGGTGGTTTCCCAGCTCACTGCTCCCTCAGAGACACGACCCGAGCAAGGACGGCAGTCACAGCCACCACGTCCTGCTCCAGCCCTCCCACTCGAGAGAAGTGAGAGCTGGCACCAGGCTCGTCAGTGGCTGTCCTCCAAGGCTGACAGGCGGGTCAGACATCCAAGAAACATCTCGGCTGCAGTGTGTGCAGCCAGATTCTCCCGGGGACCAGCCACTTGGTTGGGTCAGAAAACAGGGACGGCAAGGCCGGGTGAGCCAACGCGACAGAGAAGGAAAACCAGAGCTGGGAGTGGGCTGACTGCACGCATCACCAGCTTTGTCTGTGGTTTGCCCGATGACTTAGTCTTTCATTGCCTTGGTTTACTCATCTGCAAATGGGGCTATTAATAGTATCTGCCTCACAGGATTTTTATAATCTTTAAGTAAAATAATTAGTGTAAAATGTGTTGCACAGTAGCTTGCATGCAGGAGTACTCATAAGTGAGTTGCGCTGTTCCTGCTGGTCCTCTGTCTGCCCACAGCAATCCAAACCTGAGTCCTGCCCCAGGGCCTTTGCACATGCTCTTATCTCTGTCTAGAGCCCTTTTCCTCCAACTTTTTTCCTAGGCAGCCCTCATTACATCATCCGAGCCTTAGGTCAGGTGTCACCACCTTTGCTCAAATGTTCCGTCACACAGGAGGAGGGGCAGGCATAAAAACAGAAAGAACAATCAGGAAGCTCTGGAGTAACCCAGTGAGGACAGACGTGGCGGTGGGTGAAGGGAGACGAAGGACTTGCTAATGAGCTTGACCGAGTCATTCTACGGCGTGTGTGTCCATCAAACACCACGCTGTACACTATAAACGCATATACTTTTTCACTCGTCAATTTTAAAAGTAAATAAGTCATAAACTAAAATAATAAAAATGAATAAATAAACACATAACGAAATCGGAAAATACTTTCAGGTTGCAGATTGACCGCGGCGCCAGTCAAGACTGGTCCAGCTGGTGCCGCAATAACAAACAGCCCCAACATCTCTGACGCAGGACATTCCTCTCCTGCTCGCGCTGCCGTCACCGGTCGGCGTGGTCAGAGGGGCCGGGAGCCAGCTAGGCACCCAGGCCACTCCGGCCGCCACCATCTCCGATGTCACTAGGCCTGGGCAGAGGTAGAGGGAGCTCTGGATTGGCCCCAACACAGCACCAGTGGTGCCACTTACAGCTCAGTGGCCAGAAACGGTTTCACGAGCTCGGCGACCCGGAGAGTGCGATCCTGCCCTGCGCCGGGGCGGACGGAGCCGGACGTGAGTGGCCGCTGACGCGGGCCGGAGCTCTGCTGGTGAAGGCTCTTTGGTGCAAGCAACTGAAATCAACCTTCTTGATGTAAACACACAAGGGACAACAGAACGAGGCGGTGCCCCAGGGGAGCGAGAGTCGGGGAGGCAGCAGGGATCCGGCCGGGGAACCCACGGGCGCCAGGACGGGCACCAGCCGGAGAGTCCACCCCAGCATCCCCACCTGAGCAGGGGAGCGCACGCCCGCGGTGTGGCCCGAGGGCAGGCCTCCTAGACATGCCTGGGGCTGGCACGCAGCCAGGGCCAGGTAATTCTCCACAGGAAATGCCCCAAGAGATGCAGAAGCAACAAAGGTCCACCGCAGCAGCCTGAAACCGCCGTCCCCACGCACGTCGCTGTGGTCTCTGTCGCAGCCTCTTTTGTTCACCAGTGGGTTTGACCGTCGAGTGTTCATTGTGCGCCTCTAAAAGAAGCTAGGAGCCCAACGCCCCTGCGCACACCCGCAGATCTTCCCGCACATGGCGTGTCCTTCGGCAGGTAGCTGTGGCCGCTGCATTGCCGCTGGGCGTCGCTGCGCAGCACGGATGCCCTGAACAGACGCCACCTGCCTCACCTGCCCCCCAGGAGCACGAGGCTGCCCCGGACACACCCGGGCGAGAGGCGCTTCGGTCAGAGAGACACGGCCCGCCGCTGGCCGGGGCTGCCTCACGGCCCACCCCAGAGACACAGGGCTTGTCAGGGGTCCCTACAGGGCCACCCGGGCCAGAGGTTCCCAAACGCTCATCCTTGGATGGTGAGAAGATTTCCCGGAAGGAACAAGAGCAGGAAGTACAGTAGAAGTGGATTTTTCTATGAATCCAAATTCATTCGATTTAAAGGACTGTCTTCATTCTGGAGTTTGTTCTTTTTAGTACTAAAATGTTTTATCATTTGGTGCTAATAAATAACATACCTTTCCAATGTCCTGGACACTAAATAAATACAGGCAGAGAGTAGCCAGCTTAGCTAGTCACCAAGTTTGTTCGTTCGTTTATTTTGAACGTCCCAGGACACGGTATCCAAGCCTGGGGACCAGCAGCGTAATCTAACCTCCAACAGCGGAACGAGGACATCGACGCTGAGAGGTAAGAGATGCCCAGACTCCCCGCGCTCCCCCACGGGACGGCGCCTCCCGTACCCAGCGTCACTCCCGCGGCCGCGGCTGGTGCGCCTCCCGCACAGCCCTTCCTGGCTGTGACACTCACGGGGCAGCGCGCTCAGCAGCCGGGGGTGTTCCCGTCCCCAGGCAGAAGAGAGCAGGACACCCAACGCCAGGGGCAGGGCAGCTTCACACAGGTCGCTGCTCCTGCCCAGTCACTGGCCGCCTCCCTGCAACCGACGTGGTTTCCAAGTGGGAGGGGAGGTTGTAGGTGTCTGCCTTGTTCAGGTTAGCAAAAGTAGCTACAGTAATTTTAAAAATCCAAGAAGTCAAATTTTTTTCAATTAATTAGGTAATTTGTTTCTTTAAGAGCCCCCACCATGAATTTACGCATTAAATAAACATCTAATGCGTTTACTGTTTGTCTGCACCATCAAGCTGGAATGGTGAATTAATGATAATTACACATAAATACACCTTGATTCCATAGTGCTCTTATTCACAGGGTTGAGAGTAATTTGCACACTCTATTGAGATTAGCTCAGTCATGCAAGACTCTCACCCATGTTAAAGCTGAGAAAAATAAACAAGAATTATTTGGGTGAGAAATAGGCCTTTTAGACTACTAAATAATCCCTGAATGTCTTGTTTACCTATTTTTAAATATTTAATGCACACGTACTATGCACCGGAGTTGAGGTTCACAGCCCAGGGTTTAATTTTCAATTACCACCTGTGCCTGTTGGTTCGGTTTCCAGGGGATGGGGCTGTTCACAGAGGAGAATAACCTTGGAAATGCTCAGTTCGACGCCAGGGCCTCTGGGCTTCCGTCACGGGCGTGTTCGTCAAGAGCCATCTTAAGATGTGGAAAGAAACTCAGGAATTACTGAGAATGAAGATTGTAATAATATTTTAAACCAAGCTGGAATGTTTTACGAAAAAAAAATCTTTATTCTGCATCTTATCCTATCTTATTAACTTGACAGAAAATATTTTTCTTCCAAAAGTATTTCACTCTTTCAGAAGAAAAAACTATATTCCAAATAATTTGATGTTTGCAATTTTTTAAAATTAATTGACGGTTTAGAACCATTCTTTTCTCAGGGCCGCCTTGGATTCGCAGTCGAGCAGACCTGTCTCGACTTCCATTCCCCACGGCTCACCTAATAGGTGAGAAATCACCTAGGGAATTCTCACCTAACAATAATAATCAACAGGGAAATCACCTGACAACGCCGGACCGCGCTGTCTAGCTTGTGAAACCGGGTGGCAGCCGCAGCCCTGCGGGCCGTTAGGGGAGTAAAGGGAGTGGGCGCGGAGCACACAGGCCCTCCCGCCCGAATGCTCGGTGGGCTCTGCCGTCCTCGGCTCCCGCTTGCTCCGCGTCTCTGCTTTCCGCAGCGCGTCCCCGATGGAGCAAAGGCGTGTCGGTCAATGCGTCTAACACAGACGGGTTCCCTCTCGCGTCGCTTGAGTCAGACAGTTAAAAACTACTTCTCTGTGGAAGCAACATTTGCAGTTCTGTCTAGAAAAACTCGAAGCCAAGGCCCTTGGAGCTGAGAGCACCCCAGCCCTGACCGTTTCTGCGTATTCTCATGTGAGCGCGAGAAACAAGCTTTCGACTGCAGTTCTCGCTGAATTAGGAGACGTGCATCCAGCGGCGTGGCCCACGGAGGCGGCTCTCCCGCCTTGCAGCCGGGCCAGGAGGGGATGCTCAGCTTGTCACTTAATGGCTCCAGGTTGCGGTTTCCTAATCCATTAAACAGGGATATTCGCGGAATTGTTGCAAAGGATTAATGAGATAATATTTGTGAAATGATTGGAGATAATCGGATAGAAGGCACATATAAATACGGAGTATTACTATGAAGTCTCTGAGGAATAATAAAATGTGTAACGACATGTCTGCGGTAATCTATACTTAATTATGTAATTTTCTAATACCCAGAAGGTATGCACAGGCGCAGATGAGTAAATTGCATTGTGTGGCATTCATTTCATGAGGTCACTGGTCATTAAAGTTTAATCACGTCCCATTAAAAAGTAAAGATTTCTGTTTTCGCTCTTTCCCAGTACCTACTAGTGTGTGCACGTGGTGAAGTATGAAGTCATATCGATTTTTAAAGGCAGATCTCGTACCTCCACCCATGCCCGGCACACACCTGTTAGGACCTGAGAGGTGCACGGGGCGCGCCCGTCCTCCTGGGCCAGGGCTGTGTTGGGCAGGTGTGACCAACGCGTAAGGTAACAACGGCCACAAGGCAGAGCTGAACCTCCCAGAGGGTGGGCCGCGGAAGTAGCAGACGCGGCTTCCCGAGGCCAGAGACTCGATCCTTGCGTGGCCAGAGCCTCGGGCAGTGCCGGCGGGCGGCCGCGTCCGGCAAGTGCTTCCGGACAGACGAGTGGGCGAGCGAGCGCATGAGGCCCAGAGGAACCAGGAGAGTTCTCGGGGGAGAGGGTCCAGGAGGGGCCCTTGCAGGGGCTCAGGAGAGAGGCCCCAAGGCCAGAAGAGAAGTGGTTTGGCTGCTTCCCGCCGGGGCCGGGGATCTACTGGTGAGTCGCAGCAGACTGGCTGGTGACGGTGGCCTTGGAAGCCTGGCCATTGTTGGCTCTGACACCTCTGAAAGTCATTTCGTCTAAACTTCAGACCTAAGAGAGACCAAAACTGCATGGACCCCCGTGTCGTCACGCCTCCTGCACCCAGGGCTGCTGGTGGCTGCAGTACACACAGACGCCAGGTCTCGGGAAACACCAAGCGTCTCCCCCGAGGGCAGCCGCCGTGGCAGTGGCAGCAAGTCACCATGGAGCAAACAGCCCAGCCGGCAAACCACCGAGGCCTCTCTGAGCACACAGGGGATCTCGGAGTTTCCGAGTTTTCCCACAGTGGTACCCAACGCCCGCCAGGTAGCGGGAGAATTCCTCGGTGCTACAGCCTAAACCTGGAGTCCAACCCCGCATCCGACCCTCACCCACAAGAGACCTCAGGTGAACCCTGAAGTGGGCAAGGACTCGATTTCCTCAGGTCAAAAGGGAAGCAAAGATGCTGGCCTCATCCACTCGTGACCTGCTGCGACGCCAGGTCCTGCCAGGAGAACCCGAAGCCACAAGCCGCGGCCATCCCGGGGTGCTTGCAGAGGGCAGGCAGGGGCAGAATTTCGTTGAGCAACTTTGGACAAGGCACCAAATTCTCCACCCACGGGATGAGGTTGTGCGCTGGGTTCCGTGGTTCCCCAGGTCACCTGCGGCGCCTGTTGCAGGTGTTGAAGGCCCCGCCCAGCATGGGACGGGCGGGGCCCAGGACCAGGTGCTGGCCTCGGAGGGTCCCCGGCGATGAATGCAGAGGAGCCGCGTTGGAAATGACGCAGCGCTGCAGTACGGAGCTCCGCGGGTGCTCCGGGCCTCCTGCTGCCAGCCGGGGCATCCCCACTGCCCTAACCATTCCTTCAGTGGTCCGGGGCCCCCGTTAGCGTCTTCCTCAACCTGGTGGCCTTGGTAGGAGACGCATCCGCGCTGCTTGTGCCCGACTGCTCACGATGTCCAGGCCGGTCTGGGGTGCCGCGCCCCAGATTCCAGAAAGTGCTTGCTCTGCCCCCAGCTTCGGCTCCTTTTGACGCACGATTGTCTGCTGGCTGCTGTGCTCCCAAAGCGGAGTGTCGGGAGGGAAGCCTGGTGTCCCGGGCAGCGTCCCACCCGCCGGCTCCCAGCCCCCCAGCCCCCCTTGGCTCAGAGCTCCTGTGGCACCTTTCCCGGCTGTGCTGCAGGGCCCGGGCAGGCGCGGCGGCCGATGCGGACGCCCCGTGCTGCGTGAACTCCATCTCCAACACTCTGGCTTCTAAGGAGTCCCGCGATTGCCGTGGGCCAACTTCGACCCTGGCTCACTGAGAAGATGAGAAGACCCTCTGGAATTCCCAAGGTCGAGGCCCAGCTGGAGCGATAGGACCCCGGACATGGTGGGGAATGAGGATGTCTACCCAGATGACGTCACTGGGGAGCGTGGCGCTTGGCCGGGTCCCGCCACACCCCCAGGCAGGACCAAAGGAGGCCACCTGTGTGCACGGGGTGGTCACCGGCCGCCCCACGCTCCTCGGCTAACGCCGGCGCCCGGACTGCTCTTCGGCCCCTCGGCCCTGGCGCACGCAGCGTCCCCCACCCACCTGGCATTTGCTCCTGGGCATCACGTGTCCCTCACAAGATGAAAAGGTAAAACTGGGTCTGCTCGACCCCCCACCAGGAGAGTTTTCTCTCAAGGGTCTCAGATCCTCAGACAAAAACGAGCAGCGCGGATCAAAGTTGGGGGCGTCTCCTCCCCTTCCCTGGGCCTGGATTCACGGTTTTTGTTACATCCAGCTCCATTTTTATCGCAATTGCTGCTCTTCCCTGAAAGTAGCCGCCAAACAAAGAACCACGCAGCCCCCAGGCCCCCGGTCTGCGGCGGGGCGGGAGGCTGCGAGACGTGGGGCCGTCCTGGGAGAGGACGCCACCCCGCAGCACCTCCCCGCCCCCAGCCAGCGCCCTCGCGCGTCCCTGACCGGCCGCTGCTCCCCTAAAATGCAGCCCAGCCCGGACCTGCCCTGCCGCCCTGCGCCTGCGCCGGCGCCCGGGACCCCTTCCCGCGAGCGTCCGTGGGTTTGGCCACAGGGGCGCAGGCAGGACCCTGGAGGTGGAGGAGAGGGAAGGCCCAGGTGTCCCCGCCACAGGGCCGTGTGCCGCAGCCGTCCCGGACTCTCCCGCAGCCGAGCCCCGCTGCCCCTGTCCGTGGGCTTCGCGACCCCGTGGGCCCTCGCGGAGGGCCCCTCGCTGCACTCGGAGTGACGCTGTCCCCTGCCCGGCCTGCCTGACGCAGTCGCTGGTCACCACGCACTTGACCAAGGTGCCCGGGAGCATGCCAAGCAACAGTGACGTTTCTCCTCTAAACTCCGAATGTGCTCGTTGTAAACCCGTCACCTGCTATCTGGTGGCCGTCACCTGTCCTGTCCCACGTCACAGCTCAGCCACTCTGGGAACATGGTGACATCGCTCAGTACACACAGCAGCCAGCAGGGAATGGTGCTTGTCACACACACATCACACACACAAACACACCACACACCACATACACACACCACATATCACACACTCCACACACCACACATACATACACGCACCACATCACATATCACACAAACACACCGCACATCACACACACACACCACACATCACACACACACACCACACATACATACACCACCACACCACACATCACACACACACACACACACACACACACAAATACACCACACACCACACATGCACACACGTGCTCATACTCATTTGTCTCCGTGGTGGCTGTAAAGTGTGTCCACACATTCTCTAACCCTCCTCCGTCTGTGGCGGAGCTTAATACTCCCCCTCCCTTCGCACGCAACTTCACGGCTCACCGCCACCCAGCCATGCGGGGGAGCGACCGTGCGCCCTTCCCACGCCCATCACGGCACCGTGGCTGTCTCCTCACTCTCTGTCTGGGCCTCCGGCTGCCGTGTCCCGGGGCACCGGGCAGCCCAGTCGGGGTCCCTGTGGGAGGACCCAGACCCCCACCGGCAGCCCGGGAGCCTCTCGGAAGGGGGTCCTCCGGCCTCAGCCAAGCCCTGGGGTGACACGTCCCTGGTCAACACAGCTGAGTCCCTGACACCCTGAACCAAAGCTCCCGTTGAGCCGCTTCTGAATTCCTGACGCTCAGAAACAGTGCGAGGTGTCCACTGTTTCTGTCTCAATCCGCTGAGTTTCGAGTCAGTTTGCTGCGCGGAAACAGTGACTAACACAGGCTGTGACATGTTAGAGCGACGGAGCCCATCTGCGTTTTCTCTGGTGACTGGAGATATGAAACATTAAATAACCTCTGATGGAAAGTCTGCTGACGATGGTAGCAAAGTTCTACCCTCTCCCCCCACGTCTGCCACCGTGACATGTAAGTCGTGTTTCCTGGGGAGAAACGTGGACCCATCTTTGTCCTCACCGTCACCCGTGTGCCCGCGGGAACTTGGAGAAGGCGGCGTGGCCCGAACTGGGAAACCGTGTCTCGAGAGAAAAGAGAAGAAAAGGAAAACAGGCTCTTCGCTCCCGGCCGCGGGGAGCCAGCCCGCCGTCCTCAGCTCGGCAGTCTCCGACGGACACGGGCTGCCCGGGTGACGGTGTGGGCCGTGTGGTCTCCAAGCTGCAGGCACGCGCGCTCCAGCAACACGCTCCAACACAGGCTGAGCTCAGGGTTTATGCACAGTCTTCGCAGGCTCTGCGGCCGTCCGCATGCTGGATCAGGGTGGGCGCGTCAGTGGCAGTCAAGAAAATAGCTACCTTCAGCTTCGCGGGCCACGGGGTCTGTGCCCTGACTGGGCAACGCTGGAGACAATCACGATGTACTTAGGTGATTCGCGGTTTTGGTAGAGAAAGAAGAAAAAGCGAAGGCGGCCAGAGAGGTCACAAGTGTCCTCCCTAACCCTAACCCTGACCCTCGGGGCATGCGAGGACCCAGGCCAGTGGGGGGAGGGGAAGAGGATGGTGCTGACGTGCCCCTGGGTGGCGAGGAGACAGCCCGGTGGACGCTGCCGGCCCCAGAGGAGCGGCATGAAGGTGGGACGCAAAGTCAGCGCTGGGCACGTGGGCGGGGAGACCAGTCTTTGAAATGAGGGACCACAGACGGTTTCCTGGAGGGATGTGATGTTCAAATCTGCACGCAGGGCTGAGCAAGGAGGTGGAAGGGGCCCGGGAAGAGCTGTCATCGAGGCTACTCCTCGAAGCATCCTGCGAACCTGAGAAAGGGAGCAGGAAGCAGGTGCGGGGCGTCCTGAGCCCCTGTGCTCTGCCCAGTCCCCTGCGAGCCGCTGGCCATGGCGGGAGTGGCGGACACTCCTGTGTCCTGGGCCGGCCCCTCCTGTCCTGTCCTTCCTCCTCTGCCCTTGCCTTCCCTCCTCTTCCGACCCACTTTCTTCCCTCCCCTTCCCGTGTCCTTGGGCGCTGGCATTGGGCTGTGCTTTATCTCCCCTCCAGCCTTGTTCCAGAAGGATCGGAGAAGCCCAGCGGCAGTGGCTTGGAAAGAAGAGCCCGGGGGCAGCCGAGAGGCTGCGCTGGGGAGGGGTGTCCCTGGTCCCCCACAGCCTACCGAATATTGGGGAACAAGTGAGAAATGTGAACAGGAAGTAATCCCCTCCCCTCCCCACCTCCCCCGAAACACCTTCGCTCCAGGTGAAAAGCACAAGAGAAGCGCTTTGGTGGACTCTCTGGGTGAGAATAAGGAGTTAATGTTTCGAGATTCAAGGGAAGCAAAGGAGAGGGGAGAGAAATGCTCTCAGAACACATCATACCCTTCAAGGTCAAACCAGAATTGGTCATTAAAGAAAGTATTAATCTTGGTGCGGCTGCTGACGTCTCGTGGCACATTAGGAAATTCTGAAGAGCTATAATTGTACAATCCAATACTGCAGGGACAGAGCGAGAGCTCGCTTCTGTTCCTGAATCCGCCCCGTGCCAATGCCGGATATTTCTGTGGCTGACCAAATCCTGGGCGGGCGAGAAGGGCTGTGATTCATGCCCCTGCCTCTAGACACCGGGCACGAGGGCCACCCCTGCCAGGACGGACCCTGTGGAAACGGAGCCTTTGCTGGCAGAGCGCGAGCGTGCACACACACAACACATGCACACACACACGTGCGCACACACACGTGCACACACACGCGCAGGACTTGCCATGCGCAGGACTTGCCCCGCACAGGCACAAGCCATGGCCATGGGGAGGCAGGGAAAGGGTGGTGTCACCCTCCCCGGGGGGCCCCCTCCCGACACGGCTCTCCAAGACCTCGACCGAGAGGGCGTGAGGTTGGCCGCCCGGCAGTCAGCTGGTGCCGAGCACCTGGAGTCACACACGGGCCAACCTGGCTGCCAGCCTCAGCTTTGTCATCGCCTGTTCTTATTACACCGTCATTGCTGTGACCTTGAGCCTCAGTTTCCCCAGCTGCAGTGTAGAGATAAACACACCCACTTCAGGGGTTACAAGAAAGAAATGACCCGCGGTGTTCAGACTGCTGTCCTGCACTGACCTAGTGCTCAGCGGGCCAGAGGGCTACTGGCAGTGACGTCGTTAGTATTGGCGCTTCGGATCTCCACGCAGAAGGACGCTCGTCCCCAGGTCTCATCACACCTGTGGCCGTTCACTGTTCCTGTGTCCACCAGCACGAGGTCCCCCATCGTGCCCACCGTGCAACCCGCATCCTGCAACCCACGGTCCTCGGGCCCGGACACACGAGACCTCTCACCCGAGGCACAAAATCTCTTCTAATCCAAGCGTCTGGGCAACAGTTTTCTTTCCCTCGTCCCACCGACGGTCTTCCTTTCTTGGATGAATCACTTCTTCCCCTTGGACTTGGGCGGGCACACAGCCTTGCCGCCACCTCGCAGCCTTCCCCGCCCTTGCTCCCTCCTCCTCTGCGCCCCCAGGCAGAACCCAGAGCGAGCGGGTAGTCAGACGCGCACTGCTCCCGATCGCTGCGCCAGCTGCTCTTCCAGACCCGGGCCCTCCCCATCCTCCTCCACCCATCTGCGAATGTTGTCTCCAGAACACACCGGCATCACGTCACTCCCTGCCAGCCCCGGACAGTGTCATTCAGGGCTAACCCAGGAGTCCCTTCCCCTGAGGCACTGTGAGCTCTCCGTCCGGCTACTCCAGACCACACACCATGCCCTCGTACATGTTTTCATTTCCTGTGACACTCGTCACATCCTGGCTCAGGTAAACCCTCCCCTTTCTTGCCTGCCGTGCCGCCCTACAGGTTTCACTTACCTGGGCCCACCCTCAACAACCGTCTTCTTTGCCAGACCCCTCTGGAGGATTCTTGATACTACTCTCTCACCTCCCAGGCAGCTATGGGTGGGCAGGTGACACAGTTCCAGCAATAGAACTTAAGCCTGTGGGTACTCCTCCTTGCCCTTTCATCCTCTCTAGAATGTAGACATGAATCTGGAGCTGTGGCAGCCACCGTGTGACCATGAGGAAGTAATGAAGGGAGGTCCAAGAGAATCCGAAAGACATAAGCCCCACCATCATGAAACCACTGAGCCCAGGCCAACGTCACCTGCCTCCCAGCTTCTGCTTAAGGGAAGAAAATGAATCTCCATTTCTACCTGACACACCTGGGAGGTTTGGTCAAATGCTCTTCTTTGTAAGGACTTTTCGATTCTTCCAGCCCCAACTGTAAACACGATTAAATGCTCACTTCTCAGATCCACTAATGCCTGGCAGTTAGTGTCACACTCGTGTGACACTGGTGTTTTTACATGACCATCCTCCAACCAGACTGAATGCACTGCCGTGCGCCTAGTACCGTGCCTGGTGCTTGGCATACGATGAGGAACAAAACGGGGTGTCCCTCCCTCAAGACTGCAAGCCCCAGTGGGAGACTTGCACGGACACACTGTGACAGGCAGAGTGACGGCTCCCAGAGGTCTGTGTGCTGGTGCCCAGAACTCGTGCGTGTGCGAGGCTGGGTGCCGAAGGGGGACCGAGGTAGCAGACAGAATTGAGGTTGCTCATCCTGTGATCTTGGGATGGGTCTGGGTGGATGGACCAACGTCCAACGTCGCAGGGGTGACTTCCACATGTAAGAGGGAGAGGGGTGCAGAAGGGAGGGTTAGAGGCGGGAAGGCACCCCGAGGCGCCACGTTGCTTCCCTGAAGAGGGAGGAGCAGGCACGGCCAGGCGTGCGGGCTGCCCCCGGGAGTGGGGAGGGCCGGGGGCCCGTCTGCCCCCAGAGGGGACTGGCCCTTGCTGATGCCTCGCTCTCAGCCCCCGGAGGACCTATGAGCTGGAGGACGATGGGATAATAAACACGTCGCCGTGAGCCACTGGGTTTGTGGCAGTTTGTCACAGCAGCAGCGAGAAACCAAGCCGCTCACAGGTAAAGGTCCCCACGAATTGACTCGGCGTGGACAGGCCCGACGGGCCTTGCGTCCCTTTCCCCGTGCGCTGAGTTCCCGCAACCAGCAAAAGCGGATACGAATGACAAACGTGCACAATCGTCACATGTCTGTGCCATGAAGCTTTTAGAACAGCACCTAAAATACAGCGAACCCAAACGGGGCAGCCAATACTGCTGGTGTGAGGTGCACTCGTGTGGTTCATCAGTGTCTGGAAATAACGGCTTCCTTTCTTTAATGGCTGGCGTGTTGTCTAAGCTTCTATAACAAAAAGATCCAAATGCCACGGTTTAAACAAGTTCGAAGTTTACTTTTTTCTTGTACAGCAATGAGAGGCAGGCAGTTCAGGACTGCACGACGGCCCTGCTGGCCTCCGTGTGGCCCTTCCTTCTGGGGCCGAGGGGGCCACTGCAGCTTAGAATCCAGAGGCAAGGGGGGCCCAGCCATCCCCTGAAAGGACATGACCCAGGAGAGGGACGGACCCTGCGCCACGGCCAGGACGTGGCCACACAGCCACGCCTGGTGGGAGGGAAGCCGCAGACAGCGTGCGGCGGCGCAGCGCGGGAGCAAAAGCTGAGGGAACAGCTGTGTCAGGAGCTCCGGCTGCCTGTGCCGCAGCCGCCAAGCTGTAAAACCCTGGGAGGAAGATGCCTCACTGGGCCCAGAACGGATCTCCACGTGCGCAGGGATTGACGGGCTGGAGGAGACCCAGCTCTTACAGCGGGGAAGACCCAGGAGCCCTGTTTCTCTGGGTCCCTTCCCGGCCTCCCTCGTGGGTGGGGTCTCTCGCAGCCCTTCAGAGTGTCCCTGCAGGCCACCTCCCTGCACAGCACCCCCCGTGGCCACGGTGCTGTGTGCCCCTCTTTGTCTGCTGACGCGGAAGGGACACCTGCCCTGAACAGCATGAGACAACACAATGCACAACACCTGGCGTGGGACAGGTGGTCTCAACGGCAGCTCACCAGTCACGCAGACGGGCAGCCCTGGGCGGAGGACCCTGTGCCACGCCCAGTCACATACGGCTGCGCTCTGGAGCAGAGTGACCAGAGGGGCTGTGGCAGGCAGGCTCGATGGTGACGAGAGGGTGGGGCGGCCCCCGGTTCCAGCAGGAGAATGACAATGGCTTGTGTGAATCATTCCGGGGCCGGGAGGACAGAGAAACCCGCCAGGTGGAGGGACAGCGGGTACGGCTGCTGGAGCGCCAATGGGGGGCGCCTTCCCGCTGGGCGGGCATCTCTGGCCAGAGCAGGGAAGCGCAAAGGGTAGACCCTGGGGCCTGCAAGGCTCCGGGAGGTCAAGGCAGCTCTTGAACCGTAGGCCCGCGGAGCAGCGCGCACTCCGCGTCTGCACGGTGCTGCCCTGCGCAGAGCAGACGCCCCAGCCAGGTGCCCGGCCGAGAGCCCGGCCTGGGCTTTCTCCCCCACTCAGAGCCATCCAGCCCGGTCCGTACCCTCGGGTTCTCCTTGCAGCTTTGATTCTTGGGTTCTCGAGACTGCAGACTCCCCCTCTTGCGCACGCGCTCGTGACCTGTCCGCCTTATCTCGCCCTGCAGGGCGCACGGCCATCAGCCTGCTACTTGGGTTCCTCTCCCCACACCCAGGCAGCTCCTGGAGGGAAGGACTCTGTCTTTTCATTGACTTCCTGGCCCCTCACCTGCCGCCGTGCCTGGAGCACGGGAGAGTGGGTGCATGGGTCCGTGAGCAGTCACAGACCCCAGGGCCCTGCGCTCATTCTGTCTGAAACAAGAAGCTGTCTGAGCAGCCCCCGCTGCCAGGTGAAGCCCAGTGACCACCTACCTGCACCCGAGCCCCCGCCAGCCTATCTGAGGCACAGCCACGTGTGGGTCGACCCACGTTGTCCCCTGCTGGGCCCCCCCAGCCACTATCCGTCACAGCATCACTCTGGTGGCTGCTCTGTGCCCACCTCCCTGGAGTCACGGCCTCCCGGCCAGCCCAGGGGCACCCAGGTCTCCCCTGCCCTGCGCGGAACCTGCCCCGGGGTGGAGCTCACAGTGGGAGGCCTCATGCCTGCCATCGCCAGCTGCGTGGACGGTCAGGTTCCCTCAGCTTCCTGCCCAGGAAAACGGGAAGAGGACACCTGCCTAGACTCGCAGGGCAGCCCTGAG
>CAUYSK010002709.1:0-55207 GCA_963575035.1 Avahi laniger | reverse complement strand
TGCTTCTTCTCCAATGCCCCACTGCACGCTCTGTGTTAGTCTATTAAAGCCTTATTGCATTGCTAGACTGTTAGCCTCTTAAGGGTAGGAACACATCTATCTAATTTTCCTCTGTGCCTTGAGCGTGCAGCTCAGAGCCTAGCACAATGACAGATAATAAATATTTGAGAATGTAAATAAATGGCTATATGAATAAATAATTTTCCCTCCCTAATGCATATGCTTGTTCATCAACCTTTGAAACCAGATCGACCTTTCAAATATACACATCATTCTGTTGCCACACATTTATGGAGGTATGGCTAGGAAGGGGGGTGATGGAAGCAGACACAGTCCCCCATGGTGCTTATAGTCTGGTGGCAAAGACAGGTAATATATGGAAGACAGACCAATGCACTTGTATTTACGAAATGGGAAGGATGTGATGAGGATGAACACAGCGCTGTGATGAAAGGAAGGGGTGGACCGCTCAGTCGGAATTTTGGAGAAGGCAATAGGAAAGACCTGCAGCATAACAAGAAACCAGCGGTGCAAACTAGGAGAAAGGGATTCTAAGCACACAGAAAAGCCCTGCAGAATTTTCAAGGCAGCAAAAGCTTGATCCATCTGGAGCCGAAAGGAAGCCACAGAGGCTAGGGAGGAGTGATGGAAGAGAAGAGAAGAGCAGGATAAGGCTGGGGAGAGAGGCAGAGGCCTGACCATGCAAGGCCTTGTCAAAGGAAGGAGTTTGGATTTTATGCTGAGGGAAGCAAGGAGCCATGGGAGGGATTTGAGCAGAAGAGTGACATGGTGTGATGATTTACTTTTTAAAAAGATCGCTCTCACTGCTGGTGTAGTGAATGACTCATTGGGAGACTATTGTAGTCATCAAGGCAAGAGAGAACGTTGGCTTGGCCGTGGATGGTGGAAATAATTGATGGATTGGGAGCATATTTTGGAGGGAAAGGCAATAGGACCCTAAGCTCCACATCCATCTGGTTCCCTTTGCAACCCGATTAGTACAAAAGCCCCAAACAGTCCCTCCTCATGCGGCTCTAGTCCTCAATTGCTTCTCTAGGTTTCTGACTTTGGTTGAGACGAGTTGCTCCATCCCAGAAAAATCCACATGGGCTGGAAGCGTACAACACATTCAGCCTGTCATGCAAGAACACAAGGATGAAGGTCACTTGATTGTCTAGAATCCCCGCCCGACGTGAACTAAGGTAGAGCTGGCACAACTCCAGTATAAGCCCAAATAGCAACTGTCACATGCAAAACAGAAGGTGCCCTCCTTTCTAACCATGTTTTGCTAGTAGTTGAATTAAAATGCCAAAAATGATGGTATTGGAAAGTGTTGGCTGTAAGCCCTAAAGAAGATGAGGAAAAAGATGAATAGGGCAAAGGGAATTGACCAAATTTGGGGCCACTTGCTCCTCTCTCAAGATGACAGAAAGAAAACAAGATGAAGAAAGACCTTTAGGTCTAGGTTTTAAGTTAGAGGTAAGTTGATAGGTATCCATTTTATCATTATGTTTTATAACTTGGATCTAATATATATTCATTTGTATGTATCAAATATTATATTGAAAAACGGAGAGAAAATAGCTCTTAAGGGGAGAAAGTGAAACTACTTCTGTGTGCTCACTATCTAATGAGCACATAAGATAAAAGGGGGAGTAAAAGCGTTGGCAGCTTTGAGTTGACAGGCTGAGTCCTAGAAGGCAGGTCAGAACAAAGATTTAGGTCTGAACCCCTGGTTTATTTATTCATTCGGTAAACACTGGCTCACGCATGCTCTGTGCTAGGTGCTGGGCCTGGAGCTGCCCTTGAAGAGCTCTTGGGCCAGAGGGGTAGGCAGAGCAGGAAACCATAACTGGGGGACATGCGGGTAAATGCTAGGAAGACCTTTGATGTGCATAATGAGGGGGCACTCAGGAAGGTGAAGACAAAGTCAAGGCCATGAGAGTAAATTCCTGCACCAAGGGAGACCTTTTGGGTAACAGGAAATCTGGAATCCAACAGATCTGAGTTTGAATCCCAGTTTTGCAGTTTTCTAGTGGATGATCTTAGCAAATCATTTCATCTCATTCAGCCTCAGTTTTTAGGCGGGAGAAAGTCACATGATTGAATTTGAATTTTAAAAAAGTTACTATAGCAGTGATGGATTTGGGGTGTGGGGATCTCAAGGCTGAAAGAATTATCTAAGGAAGAGGTGATGGAGAAATAAATTAAAGCAGGGCCATTAGGATGAATGAGAATTAACAGATTCAAGAGAGATTTAGTAAGCCCATGGGCCAGGCCTTGTGCCTGATTGGACTTGGAGAATGAAAGACAGGGAAGATGGAAAGACAGGATGTAAGGAGTGAAAGAACTCCTAGCTTAAGAGAAGTAAGTGGATGGTGGTGCCATTTGCTGGGCGATAGAACAGAGGAAGAGAAGCTAGTTTAGAGAGAAAGAGAGCACTGTGGTTTGTGGTATCTCTGAGATACCCAAGCGGAGATGTCCCATAGGCAGTTGGATATAGGGTAAGAGCTCAGGAGAGAGGCTGGAACTGAAAGCACCTACCTAGGATAAGATCCTTGGGAACATCTGAGCAGTGCACTCCCGTGTCCCACTTTAAAGTGCCCCTCCATGAAATAACAAGCAGGACGCCAAGACCCTGCTCCCACTGCCACAACTTTCATATCCTTCCAGGTGTCCGATGGAGAATGGAGGGTATTCACCAAAGCCTCAGTGTTTTATTAAGAAATTTGAAGAAATCCAGAATTCTAGAGGCTATATCTGTGGTGCTTTCATTTCTTTGCATCTTCACACACATTTCTAGTAATTTTTTAGTCAGAAGAAAATAAGTTAAGGGGCATTAACATGGATTTAGCAATTATCATAGGCAGGGGACCACCCGCCTGGGCACTGTCCATGAGTTAACTTATCCAGTCTTGACAACAGTCATTATTTCCCCATTTTGCGGATGAGAACTTTAAGGCTCAAAGAGGTCGCTTGGCTTCTCTAAGGTCACAAAGCAAATAAGTTGTCCAGGTATGTTTTGAACGCAGATCTACCTAACCCCAAAGCCTTAGCCATGACATCATGGCTCCCAAATGACGTTTTCACTGTTCCTCAATAAAATGAGCCACATATTTTATACCCTTGCATGGTTGTTAACTGCCTTTTCTTGAGATGGACTGTCTTTGAAATCATGCCCTTCCTATGAGCAAGGGGTGTCCAAATGATTCTGCTACAATATGATTGCTTGATTTCTTTTTTCATTATGTCCTTTGCAAAATAAAAAGTTGACCTTGTGTTGGTCCTCAAAATATTCTTTTAACATTTCCTGGTCCATGAAATCCAAAATATTGGAAATGACTATAGGACTCCATGTTGCAATTTCACCTTGATGTTTTAAAAGACAGGGATAGAGATAATTCTACCCTTCACCGTGATTGTGCATGAGAGACACATGGGGATCCTTTGCTCTTCCCGCAAGGGCCACTTCACACCTGCCATTCCAGGGCTCACACCAAGAATGAATAGGCAAAAGCCTTTAGATGCACCAGCAGCTTGCTCTGAACTCCTAACTGAGAGAGAGAAAAGGTGATTTTCCAAAGATCATTTTTAAAATTTCATTCCTGATTGTTAAAACAATATGGAGGGGATTAAGAGATGAATATTAACAGTGAAATCTCACAATATACCTTTTATATCCTCTCTTCCCCAGACAAGTGCTCTAACCAGACCCCAGGAGAGAAGAGGTTTTCTTTAAAATCTTTGAGGTCAACAAACAGAACTATTTTGAGATTCCAGGACTGAAGGTTGCTTTTCTACTTCGCCAGTCCATTGGGCAGGAGCCCAGCGGTGCTGGTTTCTTCTCTGTCTGGCTGTGGCTTTCTGTGCTTGGAAGAAGGTTTTCCCTCCCCCTCTAGAGAAGAGTCTGCATCTGTGAAAAAAACAATTATTGAGACCTACTATGTGCTAGGCACTGGGTTAGGCAATTTCAAGCATACCATTTCATTTCAATTTTTTAGTTGATTTTTATTGCCTTCTGATTTCAAAAGTAATGTACTCGTTGTAAAATTTTACTCATTGTAAAAAAAAATTCCATACAACTTTAGACAAGTTGAATAACTACTTCAGTTTCCTTGACTATAAAATAGTGATAAAAACTAGACAATATTGTGGGTGAAAATGCCCCATTTCACCTTTAGTGACAATCACTATTAATACTTTGGTATATATACCCCAGGCAGTTTTCTATGAATACATATCAACATTTGTTATTAATAATAATTTTTGCACAAAAATGAAAACACATTACACAACTGCTTTGTGGCTTGCTTTTCAGGAAAATCTTTGCATGTTAAGGTATGTGTACACCTAAGAATCGGGTTTTATAAACCAACAGGTAGATGAGGAAACAGAGGATCATGGAGGTTAAGCAACCCACACTAAGTCTGGAGAGTCAGACAATGGAGGCAAAACACAAGTCTTGTTTGTTTGCTTCAAAGCTCATGTTCTTACTACTACACCTCAGGTTCTTAGGCAACAAGCCACGGTGGGAAGAGGGTGCATCCCCAAATAAGGTGAGACTCTGTAGGCAAAAATCATACAGGCTGGCAGTGGTGCCATGTGGTGGCAGTGGGATCTAGAGGATATCAGAACTAGAGTCAGAAAGCCTCGGTTTTAGCACTGACTTATAATAGTTTATGACATTAGACAGCCGAATAACCTCTCCAAGCCTTAGTTTACCCTCCTATAAAATGGGGATATGAACAGTGCCAACTTCATAGCATTGCTGTAAGGGTTGAATAAAGCAAACACATGTAAATGGCCTGACACATTCTGAAGGTCTTATCATGTACCAGGCACGGTGCTAGGCTCTGTGGATTCAAAGACAAGTGAGACATAGTCCCCAATTTCAAAGGATTGACAGAAGAATAATGAATGAATTAATTAATTAAAAACACACAAAAAAATTTAAAAGAGGATGGACAGAAGAGACACTTGTGTGCCCCCAAAGTGTCACAAGGATAGAGACAGACACCTAGAGGGAAGGTCTTCTGGGGGCACAAAGGAGGACAGGTGAGCACAGGGAGAGAGCGGGCTGGGCAGGTTTTAGCAGAATGTGTCAAGAAGCACAATCTAGCTAACCAATCTCTTTATCTGCTACAAGAAATGTAAATCCTTAGATATACAATAGAAAAAATATATATATTTTTAGTATGACACCGGAATATGATCAGTAAGTATATTTTCTCACTAAATGTCAATATGCAACAACTGTTCTCAGCCAGTACTTAACTAAACAAATTCTCCAGATCCCAACTAAGTGCTCTGACAATGGAAGGATAAAGGCAGCAGGTGAGGGCCTAGCTCAGAGGAGGCCACAGACAATGGCCCCAGCTAAAGACAGGCACCTCCAACCACAGAACACCCTGTATCACTAAACCACATAGGGAAACTCCAGGCCAGAGTGTTAGCAAAACACAGGTAAAGATAGAAATCTCTTGTCTCTCTCACAAAAGTCCAGGTGGGTAATCCAGAGCTGGTTTGACGCTTAACCAAGGCAGGGATGTAGCTCTCTGCTCCCTGTTGCTCTGCCATCATGGCCTGCTCCTTGTGGTCAAAGATGGGGCTCCGGGCATCAGGTTCATGGGAATTAAGGAAGCAGGGAGAAGGGCTAAGAACATGGAGACTTTGTCTCTTAGGAAGGCTCTTGGAAGCTGCCCACTACTTTACCACTGACATCTCAAGGACCAAGCAAGCCACAAGTCCACAACTAGCTTCAAGGAAGGCCAGGAAAGGTAGTGTTCCTTACAGGTAGCCATGTGCCCAGTCAACAATCCCATGACTACAGAAAAGCGGAAAATGAATTGGGCTCAACTAGCAGTCTCTGCCAGCCAGGGCTTTCCCGGTCAGCCCAAAGACAGATTTAAGATTCTAAACTCAGACGGGCTCTTGGCATCCAGGCATCTAGAGAATGGGGCAGTCATAATTTCTAGAAATGACCCCAAGACTCCATGCCTCCTAATCCCTAGAACTGTGTGTGGGCTGAGATATTATTTATTGTGTTGCGTTTTATGGCACTGTTGACCTTAAAAGGGTTATTATCCAGGTAGCCTACTCTAATCACATGATTTCTTAAAAGCAGAGAATTTTCTCCAGCTGGTGGCAGACAAAGAAGTCAGATTTCAAGCTCCATTTCTGGCTTACAAATGGAGGGGACCATGGGAGAAGGAATGTAGGAGGTCTTGGGAAATGGCAGCCAGCACACAAATGAAAAAATCAGACTTACTGATACAACCACAAAGAACTGGATTCTGCCAACAACCGGCATGAGCTTGAAAACAGATTCTTTCCCAGAGCTTCCAGATTTGTACCTGGCCCAATCCAGCCCAGCCAACACCTTAATTTCAGCCTCACAATACCCTGAACACAGAACCCTTTCGAGTCTGCCTGGACTTCTGACCTAGGGAAGGGTGGACTAGTAAGTGGATGTTGCTTTAAGCCGCTAAGTTCCCGCTGATCTGCTACACAGCAACAGACAGTAACACGTAAGACGCCCTTGCTTCCCCCATGTACCCACTACACTTGCTGCTTTGGCATATGATGCCTTCTCAGAAATGGGTATGACGTTTGAATGAAAGGTAAACGGTAGACTGAAATGTCATAAGTGAAGGGTCCCACTTCCAGAGAACACAAGCATTTATAAAACCCCTAATTACACCTTGCCATTAGACATGGTCCTTAGAAATACATTCATTCTATACGTAGTTCTTCGGTTTTGTTTTCTTTCCCAAGTCCAGCTCCCTAAGTCAAATGCACACTCATGGAAGCTAACGATTTTACTATGTCAGCGTACTTTCAGTTCTACCTTTGTCGCCACTGCGTTGAGTTTATGAGACTTGTATGTCTTGTCACTAGTCCGAAACTCTCATTTTTCCGTGGTTTCTATAATACAGAGAAAATAATAATAATGCACAAATAATGCAATGAACACTGCTATACAAACAAAGATGGCATAATTGCTGACACTGGACTCTCGGGGGCCAGGCGGCACCAACACATGACAGCTCCAAGGCTTCCTGGTTGGCCAGTGTATGGAATTCCCACGTCAGCTGGCAGCAAGCCTTTCACAGGTGCCTGTGGGATTCATAGCGTTGTGGGGTGTGTGCCAGTCGCACTACAGAAGCTGAGGACCCCTGCTCTGCATGGCAGACCCTGTCCTGGTCCTGTCTTCGTCCCTTCCTTTGTCTCTCTGATTCTGAGTCCTCTCCATGTCCCCAGTGGGCTGTCTGTGTCAGCAGGGCCACATTTGGGTCACGTCTGCTTAGAATTCTCCTTCTCTCTGGCTGAACGTCCTCCAGGCTTAGACGCTATACGCAAAAGTTTCATCAACTACGTCATCTGTAGCACCAGGTACCGGTGTTCTCACTCGCCAAAGCAACAGATGTGTACAATGCTGGAACTTAGGAGACTTCTTAAACAACAGAAATTTATTTTTTCACCATTCTGGAGGCTGGAAGTCCAAGATCGAGGTGTGGGCAGGTTTGGTTCCCTCCAAGCCTCTCTCCTTAGCTTCTAGAAGGCCGTCTTCTCCCTGCCTCTTCTCACCATCTTCCCTCTGTATGTGCCTCTGTGTCCAAATTTCCTGTTCCTATAAGGACACCAGTCATATCAGATTACAGCCCACCCTCAGGGCCTCAACCTCATTACCTCCATAAAGACCCTGTCTCCAAATAGGGTCATATTCTTAGGCACTGGGGGCAGGACTCTAGTGTATGAATTTGGGAGCAGGGGTCACAACTGAGCCCATAACAAGGGTACACTCTGCCAAGGGCTTCCGCTGCCAGTTTTCAGGAAGAGTTTGTTTTTCTGGTCAGTGTTGTTGGCTTTCTCTCCACTGTGTGTTTTCACCCTTCCTGCCCTCCTCTCCCAAATGAGGCAACAAAGGAACCTTCTAGGGCTTTTAGTCTAAAGATATCAGGCTCTGACACAGCGGCTTCATGGTCCTTCCTGGGTCTTCCTAGCACATCCACCACCCCTGGAAGCAGCTGCCCAGACATCCCCTGAGGACTCAAGACAAGGCCCTCTGTGGCTGCACTAGCACAGAGCGGACTTGGGGACGGCAGCTTCAGCAGAGCAGAACAGAGACGCCATCAGGGAGGGGGGTTAAGAGCCCCAAAGTCAGATTTAGTAGCTGATGGCTATTTGTGTCACCCCTGCTGGTAGCAGGCTGTCCTGAGCCCACAGGTACAGGCCAAAGCCTGAAGGCAAATCCTACTGGCCCGACTCAGTTAGGGTGACCAAATATAGGTGAGGAGCCAGTAGTAGTAGGCTCCAAATCTTGTGCCTCCAGACCCTGGGGGCCGGTAGACTGGGAAGAGAGTGATCTGCTCTGTGTCAGCACTTACCGTGGGCCGGCCTCTCTCCCAGGCCTCACCTCCGTGACCGTACTACACCCCTTTTATAAACACAGACTTGGAGACACCAGGGAATCTACACCACATCACAAAACTTGGAAATTGATGGAGCAGGATTCAAACCCAAGTCTAGCAACCTTCAAAGTGTATGTGATTTATTTACTCTACCTTCTTTAAAGAATTCTTATTCCTAATCTCCATGGAATGCAGGAGAATGGGAGAGGTTCCAGAAATCTGGAGCAGGAAAATTGCTGGCCTCAGGACAAGTATAGAGCCTGAACACTGTAAAGAGAGTCAGTAACTGGGTTTTGAGCGAGTTCACTGAGATGTTTCTCTGTTTTCCAGAAGCTTCTCTGTCTCGCCCCAACCCACTCACCAGTCTCCCCTAAAACAAGAGAGCTCAAAGATTGGCATCACGCTTTGAATGGAGGAGAGGAAAATGCTGCCGTGTGAGCAAACACGAATGTGACAAGAGGCCTCCGAAATGGTCCCCACCCCTCGCTCACTCCAGTGCTCCTTCCGTACAGCAACCACCTGGTCTTGCAAACACGCAGCTCCGAGCCTTTCACTCTTCTGCCTAAACTTCCCGTGGCATTGCATAGTCCTTCAGCATAAAATCCAAGCTCATCACCATGCCCTCCAAGGCTCCTTCCCGTTTCCCAGGACAGCCCCTGCCTCATCTCTCTCTGCACCTCCTTTTACAAACACTCACTCCAGCCACAGCTGAGGTCAGGGACTGTGCCCGCACCCCGGCCAGCCCCAGCAGAGAGTAGGCACTCGGCAAGGTCTGCGAATGCGTGAATGAGGGAGCAAAGGAATGACTTATAGGAGAGCCAGGTGGATCTTCCTGGCTCAACGGTTCTCCTGCAGGTGGTGGCTCCTGGCTGAGTCCTTCCACCTGTGTCTCTGGCCTCCCTAGGTCCTCAGAGTCCTCTCCACCTGGCTGCAGATGGAGAAAGAGAGAGTGGAGCATTGTAGGGAAGGTCGTCGGGTCTGAAAGCCCACTGTCCCTCAGCCAGAAGCAGACAACGGCCCCACCTCACTGCAGGGAGAGCTGTAAGCCTAGGAGATGAAGGACGTGGGGCTGGCTAGACACACAGCAGGCTCTGGCACGGCCCCAGAGCATTCTGCCCACACCTAACTCTCCAACATCCATGAAATTCCCCAACACTTGGCCAGAGTGGACCCTTCTTTTTCCCTCTGCCCCCGTTTCCTCGGCCCTCAAGGCCATTTTCTTTGCATTTTGTCCTTTCCCAGTGCAAATCTGTTCTTACCTGTGTAGTACAAGGTGGCAGGTGATGGAGAGGGCAGTGGCATCATTTCCTCGGAGGGCAAGGCAGGAACTGTGCCCCTCTGCCCCCACCCCAGGCCCCCCCAACACAGCTGTCTTAATCTGTTTGGGCTGCTGTCACAAAATACCATAAACTGGGTTATTTACAAACAACAGAAATTCATTTCTCACAGTTCTGGAGGCTGGGAGGTCCAAGATCACAACAACAACAAATTCAGCATCTGGTGAGGATCTGTTCCTCACAGACGGCCCCTTCTCGCTGTGTCCTCCCATGGTGGGAGGGGCGAGGCAGCTCTCTGGGTCCCTTTATGAGGGCACTGATCCCATTCATGGGGGCCCCACCCTCATGACCTACTCATTTCCCAAAGGTCCCACCTCCTAATGCCATCACCTTGGGGGTTAGGATGGCAGAACACGGATTTGGGGGATGCAAACATTCATACCATTACCGCAGCCACGTGCAGGGCTGAGCACGCAGAGGAGTTCTCTGCAGCTTCCTCACACCAAGGTCTAGATGTGACTCAACCACATTGGCCACAACCCATGTCTACCAGATTGGCCGTGTCAGCGTAGACATGGGTTTTGCACAAGAATGTCCATTTTCTGCCAAGAGGCCTGGGAGGTCAGCTGACGTCCTCTCCACGTGCCCGGCAGCCCAGCCAGTAAGGGGGGTGGAGGAACTGAAATTTCACTTTCTCAGAAACAGCAGATTCAGCAACTGTGGCTGCTACAGGAGACACAGATCTGCGCCGGCTTAATTTCTCTCAGCCTTTATCACCATACACAAAGCAAGAGCTATTATGCCCTGTCCGGCGGCCAAGGACTCACCTCGTCTGGCATTGGTGAAATGATATCCCGGTCTCCAGGGTCACCAGACACCTTTCCCAACACTCGCATGGCTGGGATCCTCCCCGGCCCATGGAAGGCTGTTCCCAGCCAGGACAGACACCGTCCTCGCTGCCATCTGGGGTTCTTGGAGGACAAAGTCCTTTCCAGAAATGGAGCCAGGTTTGGGCCCTGCAGGGAAGACTGTACTAGGGCCAGCGTGTTCCCCACCTCCACGTTCACCTGAGCCCTGAGAAGTGGGAAGGGAGTCTTTCCGCAACCCCTGGATCATTTGAGCAGCTGCAGAAAAGGAATAGCGACCTTAGGGAGGGAGGTTCGGTCTCTAGATTTGGGATTTTTGTGTCAACGTTAAAAAGCAAACTCTGATCAAAGCCCATCCAGAGCCATCCATGGCGAGGACCCTGAGGTGGAGCAAAAGACGGTGGGGCAGTCAGGGAGACAGGCAGGAAGCAGGTGCTGCCAGCGCCATCTGTCCATAGCTGGTCTCCTGTCCCCTGGGACCCATCTCAACCTGGGCTCTGGTTCCTACTGCAGGGCCGTGCTAGGCAGTCCATACACTGTGTCCAGCTCACCTCTTCCCCAACCCCTCCTCACTCCCATAACCTGCCCTCCACCCTGCCCCGGCATCCCTGCCCTACAACCTGAGGAAGAACCCTCAGCTTACCTGGGCTGACACATCCTTCTTATGGCCCCAGGCAGTGATCCACAGGGCCTGTCTGCTCAAACCCACTTACCAAATCCGCTGGAAAGTTCTGGGTGCTTTTTTCCCTTCATTCCTTCAACAAACCCTCCCCAAACCCCTAATTCATACATAGCCTTGTGCTCAGCTGTGAAGATAAAAACTGACCAGTACCTGTTCTCTGCCCTTTGCAAGCTCTTAAATTCAAACAAAGGAGATCAGCACAAAAATGATGATGACGATAACGAGTTAGCGTTCAATGCTTTTGAGCACCTACTGCAAGCCAGACCCTATAAAATATGTGCTATAAGGTAAAGACGACTGTGACCCAGTCCCTGGAAGAGATAAAGAAACATCAACACACAATGTCTCACTCTGCTGCAAATTCACCCCAAGAAACTACTGAGAGCAAAGATCCTCGCTCCAAAACCTTGCAGGGGTTCGTTTGGCTGATGCATCGAAGACACGTTTCCTGCTGGTTGGGAGTTTTACAGCAGGTGTTGTCGGTGCCCCACTGATGCCTGTACACATCAGGCCTTCTCACTGCAGGTGCTGGGGATGTTCCCCTGGAGCATCTGAGGCCCCAGGTGGGGCAGAGGCCAGAAATACCAGGGGACCGGTACCCCTCCCACCCCAGCGCAGCCCTCGACCAGTGACAGAGGGGAGTCGGCAAGCACATGCCCCGGCTGCCTCCCTCCCATTGATGGTGGTGGAACCTCCGAGGTGTGTTTCACGTGCTCTCCCAGCAAGATCCTGTCCCAGTTGCCCAAAGCAACAACCTGCTCATTAACTCACCCGTTATTGGCTTCCTGTCCTTCCCCAACTCACTCACACCTCCCACCCAGTGTTTCCTGGGATCACCTTTCGAATAAGCCACTCGCACCTGAATCCTTCTCTCAAGGGCTGCTTTGGGAGGAGCCTGGCCTAGGGCAGCATGTCTCCACCCACATGTTCCTCTGCTCGGCCTCTGTGTAGATCCAACCTGAACCTCCACCCAGCCCCTCCTCACACCACTCCCAAACACTGCCCAAAAGAGCCCTCTATTTCCCCCAAGACACATTCAAGGTCTATCTCTGCCACCAAGCCACTCCAGCCACTCCTGTCCTGAAGCCGTGTGCGTGTCTGTGTATACCTGTATGTGTGGATTCACCTCCTCCCCTCCGTCCCCGCCTGCTGAGAACGCTGCCTGTGCCAACCGGGTCCCTAACCTTGCTGTGTGAATTGAGGAAAGACGTGGTGGGTGGGAGAGCGAAACTGCTGAAAAACGTGTGAGTTCTTCACTTCTGAAATCCTGCCCTGAGGAAGAGAAAAGCATAGATTTAGGAAGGGGAGAAAAGGGACAAGAGCCAGAAAGGGCTTAGAGAGAGAGAAAGAGAGAGGGAGAGAGATGAGGAAAGAGGAAAATAAGTCAGGGACCACTCTCAGCCTAAAACGATTGGTTCTTGGAGAGAAAAATGAATAATTCCTTTTTTTTTTTTTTTTAAGTTTTAAGTTTTGCCTCCTGGGAAGCCAACCTCTCTTTGTTATTTTTTGAGCCTTCCATAAAAAGATTCACTTTACTTGTGGATATTGACAATGCCGTGGTCACAAAACACATCAGCTTTGTGCTGCCCACCTCTTAAAAATCTTAAAACAGAGATGAAAATCTGGATCCTTCTCCAGCTCCTAACGACTCAGCCATCCAACCGTCCTGCCTCCCACTCCCTGAGCTGCAGGAGAGAGGGGCAGTGGGCACCCTCGGGCCAGAGCCGGTGACGCCCCCACCCTCCCAGACCGTGGTCCCAGTCCTCTCCCACCTCTCCCTGGGTCTGACAAGCCGCCCTAATGGATTGACCGTGGCCTCTGCTGGAGGGGCTAAATATAAAACTTCCCTGTGCTCCTCTTGTCAAAGTTAAAAGCTTTTCATGTCTGTGTTAATGTTTTTTTTCTGTCTGCTGGCTCCAGTGACAGATGCGGCATCTTGTGCTGAGTAACTGGAGAGTGAGTGGCTGGCAGGGGCCGGGGAGGTAGCGGTAATTTATCTCGAAGAGTTTAAGCAGGATGACATGGCTGGGAGCAGAAGGGGGGCGACGCTGTCACCTGATTACTAATTCCAAGATTTCTCCTCCAAGAGGGAGAAGGAGTGAGTGAGGATGAAGGGTACAAAAAGCAAATCAATAAACAGGTTAGCGTCCGCGTCATTATTAACTCTCGGCCTGTCAGCACCCCATTGAAGCGATCGCTCGAGGCGGCCTCGGATTTAATGGTCAGTGCAATAGATTTACTGTAAATGTTATCGGAGGCAGGGGCGGGGGCAGGGGGCGCGAGGAGGCCTCCATTGACAAATCATTGGATTGCGCCTGGATGCATGAAGCCATTTCTGAACATGCATAAATAACCCCGAGCTCAGGTCCTGGGTGGCATTTCCTCCCTCTGATTTAAATGCTGCTGCCTCCTTTCCCTGCATCCTTCACTTCCGGAAGGTCCCAGCACCCAGGTTTCCCCTAAATCTTTCCAAGGGCCTCCTACTCTGGCTCTCGTCAAACCTGCAAAAGGTCAGGCAGCGGGTCTGCACCAGGAGCCTCTGGGATCCAGAGAGAGTGAGAGAGCCAGGAAGGAGCCCAGACGTAAGAAAGGCAGCCAGGAGTCTGAGGCTTCACTGCAGCAGGTAAGAGGCCTCTGAAAGGTCAGTCCTAAAGGAAGCATGCCCTGAGCTCAGGGTCTAGGGACTGCGAATGGCTTCTTGAGGTCCCTCCTGATCACTCTCCAGTGCCCACTTCCTCTGAGCATCTCCCCTCCTGTGCTTACTAACAGCAAATGCTGGTGGGAGGACTTTTGACTGAGTCCATTCATCAGAATGTAGTTTGCTGTCCTACCCTCATAATAGGAGCCATAGCAGAGCAAGAATCCAGGAGCAGGTGGAGACAGTAGCCAGAGAGAACACAGTAGGGTAGCCTGCTGTTTTCAAGAGCAGGGTCACTGTGTACAGTTGTTCAGGCTGTACACTACACAAGTCTAGGGGATGTCATTCACATAATCTATGTGAGCCCACTCTCTGGAGTTGTGCAGCATGAGAATGTCACAGACGTTGGCAGTCAGTCCCAACAAAGAGGCAGTGCCAGGTGGACGACAGAGAGAAGCAGCCAACTACAGAAGTGAATGCTGAGAACCTTTCCAGTAGATTCCAACCAGAATCAGAGGGGATGGCTATGAAGCCAGGCATGGATTGTCTAAACAGCTGAGAGAGTTTTAATAGCCCCTAGGAGCCTGGACCATCGAAAACTGTTTCTGCTGACACTCAGATGAGTAAAAGTCCGTGGCAACGTCACAGAATGCAGATTTTGTCTTAGCTGCGCTGACCGTAATCTTTCAAACCAAGCATGCAGACTCAAGATCTAGCAAAGGATTTTTGTTCTACTGGTGGTGTTGAAAAGCTTGAATACAAAAAGACTCTGCTCTCTCAGACATTGAGATTGTTCCTAGGGTCAGAAGCAGAACATAGCATCCAGGCTCTCAAAAGTGACACTACAAGATGGAGTCTAGCAAGCACAAGCTCAAGACCCCCTCCCCAAAGCTGCCCCCAGGACAAAAGTCACCTATAGTGCTAGACCCATGAAAGCCACCCAGGGATGGCGGGCCTAGGAGTGGTGGCCTCACATTTCCTGTTGGGTGTCTCAGCTGTTACCTCAGTGGTACCAATTCCCTATTTAAATTCCCTAGGAGGGTTTTGAACCACAGTGTTTGAAATACCTAGATTGTTTCTGTTCTCCTGCCTGGGTCCTCACAGATCCGCAGCCCTGTCTCAACTATGACCCCTCCCCGGTATTTTATATGCCCTTCCTGCTTAGTACTGGTCCTCATCCAACATACTATATATTTCACCAATTTCTCACATTTATTTTCTGTCTCTCTCTCACCAAAACAAGACTAGGGCTTATCTGTTTGTTCGCTGCTCTATCCCTGGAGCCGTAAACAGTCCCTGGCACGCTGGTGTTCAAAAAATACTTGTCAGATAATGAAATGCAGAATGTGCGGGCCACCCCATGTTGAACCCAGACTGGCGCCTAGGGTCTCTGTGGGGATTCCCACTGTGGACACACTGCCCAGCCCAGATCGCTGCACCCGTCTCCAGCCTGAACCCACCAATCATATCCTGACACAGCCAATCTGTGTGGCAGTGCAGTCACAAACCAGGTACTCATGGGGGACACAAGGGGGACTCGCTGGGTGACATTGCTCAAGCCCCTGAGGGGCTTGGTGATTACACGTGTGTGTGCAGATCCACACACCTGCACACAAACCTACTGGGACAAAATTCATGTCAGAACTTAAACGCCAAGGTGATGGTAGTAAGAGGTGGGACCTTTGGGGAAGTGATTAAGTGGGACCCTCCCGAGTGGGACCAGTGCCCTTGTGAAAGAAGCTGCAGAGAGCCGCCTGGCACCCATCTCTTCTGCCATGTGAGCACACCAAGAGGGCGCTGTCTTTGAGGAACTGGCCCTCACTGGACAACAAATCTGCTGGCACCTTTGTCTTGGACTTCCCAGCCTCCAGAACTGTGAAAAATAAATTACCCAGTCCAAAGCATTTTGTTATAGTGGTGGGAACCAACTAAGACACCCACACACTTGCATCTACACACACACATACACATACTGACACATATGTGGGCACATACACACATGCACACATACACAAACATACATGTGTGCATGCATATATATATGTGCTCATACCTACGTATGTGTCCTCCCATATGAACATGTGCACACATACATACCATACATTGTGCACATGTGCATGTATGCACACAAGTGCCTACACGTGTGTGCACATGTATACATATGCATACACCCACACAGGTGCACTGTACACATGCATGCACACATACACATGTGCACACATACCATGGGTTGCGTGGGAAGGGAATGAAGAAAAAGAACTAATCCCGCATGCAGTCCTATGACTCAGAGCTCCTGGAGGCCGGTAAGCAAAGCTCTTCCTCCTTACAGATTCAGTTTCCAACTCTGAGGATTCGTACAGACCCCGGGTGGTGGGAGAAGGCAGTATAGGTGAGAGTGGCGTATGGTGTTTGTGTGGATGGGGGTGTGTTTAGGTGATAGGTACGTGATATATCTGTTTACGTGTGTGGCATGTCTGTGTGTATGCGGTATGTGCATCTAGTGTGGGGGTGTATTGTAATGCATGTGCTGTGTTGACATGTGTCCACGTGTGTCTATGTGTGTGTGTTCAGTATGTGCGTTTAGGTGGTTGTGTGTGATGTGTGTGGTGTGTGTACGTGTGTTTGGTCTCACACGCAGAAGTTCCTGCAGCTCATGAAGAAAATCACAAAGGGACTCCACTAGGACAGCTGGGCTCCTCAGAACTGAGGACAGAACTGGGACCCCAAAGTACCCCCAATTGTCCAGTGAGAACTGGAGCATCCACTGTTGGCGGAAGCCCCCGGGGGAGCTCTTCCCTTACTCAGCCTGGAGGAAATACACTCCAAGGAAGGGGGACGGGCCTCTGGCCAGGGCAGGGCTGGGGGTCCCTGGAAGGCAGGTGGGAAGTCACACCCAGAGCCTCGAGAAGCTGCTCTCTGGAGGACAGGGCAAGCCCAAGGGCCCGCGAGGGCCTCCAGGCAAAGCACTTCTCCAGGGCTTTTCTCAGGGCATGGGACAGAGTGGCCCTTGGTTAGCCACCTGTGTAGCCCCTTCTCGCCAGAATTCCTCTAAGGAGCAAGGCCCTGCCACACAGGACGTGGGCAACCCCACTGGGTCTGCTCTAGGGGAATGTGTGAGGAGTTGGCAACAGGGAAGTGGGGCCCACCACAGCCCTCTTGCTGGCACCTAGGCCAGGGCACCCTCGAAGGGGACGGTGTCCAAAGGGTGCTGCATCACACAGATGAAGGGGCCATCCCAGAGCTGGGTGGGGCAGGGAAGGAGCCGGACCTGCGGATGACTCAGGTGGGAGGACCATATGACCCGAAGTCTTGGCGGGCATGTGGAGGCGAGGAGTGGCCTCCCAGGGGACAGCGAGCCAGACGGGAGGGCCAGAAGTGTCAGGCAAGGTGACCTCTCCACCTGGCACTGGGCTCCCTACAGGCCCAGAACGCCCCCCCCCACCCCATCCTGCCCTCCCGAGTGGGGCAGCGGCTGAGCCAGGCCGTCCACGGGGGATGTGCCAAACAATTACTTTCCTTATTGAATATCTGATTAATTATTCAGGAGCCAAATCAATTATTCATATCTCATTTAAGCGAGGGGGGAAAAGCCACTGCCCCTTGACAGAAGCTTCTCAGCGCCTCCCAAGGCCCCGGGGACAGAGTCATCAGCGGGAGAAATTGTCACAGCAGGAATGCGGCATTGTCAAGGCTGCTGCAGCCTTCCAAATGCACACGCCGTCACTTGTGCGTGCACAAACCCGCTCACACTTTCTCATATATGTGCACACACACTTTGCCTGGTGCACACACCAGGTTCCCGCCGGGCCCCGTGGTAGTGGAGACTGTCACATAAATACTCAGATGCGTGAAAAGAAAGACGTGTTCGATTGCACAGAAGAAGAAGCCAGTCTCTCAGTCTGTCAGGGACGGTCCCCCATAGGAAATGACAGTCGAGTTACGATTTGTCAGAGGAAAAGGCAGAGAAGGTGGGGAAGGGCAGTCCAGGTGGCGGGACCGTAGGAGCAAAGAGCACAGGTGCCCCTGGGCACAGGACAGGAGCAGATGGCAGAGACTGATGACCTGGAGCCTTGGGCTTACCCAGTGGGACGCCGGTGAAAGTGGGGTGGGGGGCCACCCCCACGGGACACCGTGGCTGAAACGGCATCATGCAGTGGGCAGGGCTTGGAAGCTGCTGGAGGCCAGGGAATCCCATTCCAGATGCTGGTTAGCAACGTCCCCCAGGCTCTGTCTGGGGTGTCCCTCGGCAAGGGGTGCTTATGAGGACCATCTCAGCGGGACTCACGAACCAGCAGGCTTTTGTGAGTGGCAGGAGCTTTGTCCCTTGCCCCTCCGGGGCTTCCCAGCAGAAATGGAGGGAGGGTGGGTGGGGGTGCTCCCAAGCACCCGGGACTTCAATTCAGGAAGTGAAACTTACTGACCACTTTTTACAGATGGAGAAACCGAGGCCCAGAGAGGGGAGCTGGCTGGCCCTCGGTGACCCGGACCCAGGACCAGGGCTCAGGCCTGCAGCCCCCAGGCTCAGCAGTACAATGCAGGCTGGGGGCAGGGGACGGGTCAGTGGCTGCCCTTTCCACCTCCATCCAGGCATTCCCTGAGCCTTTGGGGTGGGGCCCCTCCCAGGGGCTTCTGCAGAGAGGTCTGAGCAGGGGGTGAGGTGCCGACTGCTTCCACGCTGTCCTTGCTACAGCATCTCTGTTTTCCTTGCTCTCTACAGCTCGTGCTAATTCACTCCCTGTGTGTGAGTGTGTGTTTCTGTCTGTCTGTCTCTCTTCCTGTCTCCACTTCTCCCATCTCACTGTCTCTGACTGTTCCCCACCTGTTTTTGTCTCTCTCCCCCTTCCTCTCTCTCTGTTTTTATGTCTATCTGCTACCCATCTTTGCCTTCCTGTCTTTCTGCCTTGTCGCTTTCCCTGTCTCTCTCCCTCTCCCTCCCTTTTCTCTCTTCTCACTTTCCTCTTTCTCCTCCTTTCTCTCCATCCCAAGGCCATCCCCACCTGGGACCCGGCCCCTTCCACCCTTAGCCCCTCCGCCTGACCAAACCCAGGCGCCCCACACCCACTAATCAAATCTGCAACCTGATTCAATTACACCCAGCAAAAATGCAGACGTGTAACCTTGTTAATACCACGTTTATTAGAGGGAGGAGAGGAGAAAATTAAGATAGACTTCGTGTTGCTGCTAATTAGAAAAATTGAGACTTTACATCTGCGTAGCGCAGAGCAACATGTGGTGGGAACAGATGTGGGCACATTACACAGCTGCAGGGGCGGGGGTGGCGGGGGCGGCGGGCGGGGGTGGTGTGGAAAACGTTCCCAAGCCAGCCTAGTGCCCGAGCCGCAGCCCCTCCACGCAGGCAGCCACCCAGGCCCGATGACACCCTCGGGAGCAGGAAGGCCAGGACCTGGGAGGGGACGCAGGCCTGGCAGTCACACCTGAAGTCCCAGCTCTACCGCGGAAGGCTGCGTGACTTGGGCCAGCCCCTCGCCATTCTGTGTCTTGATTTCCTCATTTACAAAAAGATACTGTCAGCACCAGCCTCATGGGGCCGTGGTGGGGGCGACAAATGAAGCAAACAAGTCCAGCGCGGTGGTGCCGGCTGCAGCGTGGGAGGGGCCGTGCTGTCGCAGCCCTTGTCCGGCCCCGCCCCACACACCTCCCCACCCCAACCCCGACAAGGCCAAGGGCAGCCAGGGGCTTGACCTGTCAGCCACGGGGCCTTCGTGGGTTCCAAATGGCCCCATTTCAGAGCTCGTGGGGCTTGGATCCTGGGCTTCACTTGGGAGGGAACCACAGAGGAACAAGAAGATGCAGCGAAAGCGAAACCCCCACTTCCAAGACCAGGGCAGGGGGAGGGAGTAGGCCAGAGAGGGTGCCAGGCAGGGTTGCTAGATTTAGCAAAAAAAAAAAAAAAAACAGGACACCCAATTAAATTTAGAGTTCAGGTAAATGACGAATCACTGTTCAGCATGTGCCCATGCAACATTTGGGACATACTTATTCTAAACCGTGATTTGTTGTTCATCTGAAATCCACATTTAACGGGGCATCCTATATTTTATCTACCAAACCTAGGTGGAGCGTCAGGACACCGGAGTGGGGGAGTGACCAGGGCTCCCTTGAGTCCCCCAACGCAGGCAACCAGCCTCGGGTGGGGCGGGAGGATGAGTAACCTGCCCGCACTTTCCCAGCCCCAGGAGCTCAGCCCAGGCCCACTCCCCACCCCACAAAGCCTCTGTCACAGCCAAGGACTCTGGCCCAGGTCACTGCACCCCCAGACCTCTCCGGTTGGTGAGTCCTGGGACAGGGAGGAGCCCACCTTCCACCTGCAGGGCTACGCGGCAATCAGAGCCGTGATGGAAGAAGCTGGACGTTTCTGAAGTGGTGTCTCCTTGTCCTGCTCTGCCTCTCCCTCCTTCTAAGGCCATCCCCTCTGGCCCTAGGCCCCTCGATGGGGCATCCCTAAGAGCAGCTAGGAGTACAGCTAGGAGCCCCAGGACCCCCTGTGGGGCTCAGCACCCCATGTATCTGCAGGCTGCAGGGAAGCGATGCAGAAAAGCAAAGGAAAATCCCTTAGGTGCACCATGAAAATTTTGGTGCTGATGGGACTCTGAGAGTAGGACAGAGGCTGGACCCACCTTCCCACCAGCAGGACTTTCCAGGCCTCCCGACATCTGGTCCATGGTCGGAGCACAGACAAAGACCATGAGATGTAGAGCCGGGGGCGGCCAGGGAGCTGCAGGGGCCGAGGATGCAGTGGGAGAAGCCAGATGGCTGTGCTAGGCCAGGGTGGGGAGGGCCAAGGTGAGCTTCCCCTGGCTGTGTCTGCGAGGTGGGTGTCGGGGTGGGGGCCGGCCTACGCAAAGGTCTCCAGGTAGGGCCACACCACAGCCAGCCCAGGCTAGTCTTCCACAGCTCCAACAGGAAGAGCCTGCAACCTCCCCAGCGGGGGAGTCCTGCCCTGGGGCCAGCAGGAGCTGCAGAGGTTTATTTACTGGGTCTTGTACCACCCACTCCCCAGAGTCCAGCATAGGGTTTCATTTATCCAGCACTCACTACGTGCTGGGCACTGTTTTTGGCATTTGACAAAGGTCCACTCATTCATTGTCCTAACAGCTGTGCTAGTTGCCCCCACCTGCCCCGCCCCACCCCTGCCCACAGCTACTCTCCGACCCCCTCTGACACATTCCATGCCCCGGGCTGACCTCCACCTGCGCATCACTTGGCTCCCTGGCCCTCCAGCTGTGGGCAGGGCTCTGGCCACGGGAAGCACCTGTGAGAGATGAGAGCCCGCTGTGATCGCAGCCCTGGCCGCGTTTCTCTTGGCTACAGCTCTGGACAGGCCAGGAGGAGGCTTCCAAGGTTCTGACCCTCAAAGGCCCCCGGAAACACCTTTCCTCCCTGCCCCTTCAGCCTGGTGGGGAGGAGGGCTAGGTTAGCCAGTGTGCCACCCATGCCTCTCTATTTCCTTAATCCTGCCCTCACCGTGTGAACAGTCCCTTCGGAATGTCCTTTTCAGAGAAATCCTTCAGCATGTGCTATTTATTTCCTACCAGGATCCTCACTAAGCATCCATTGAGGTAGGGCACCATTACCTCCCCTGTGAGAAGATGAGAAAACTGAGATACAAAGAGTTAATAACTTGCCCAAAGGCACCCTGAGAGACACCACTCCTGGTCACCGAAGGCCAAGTTCCTTTTCCCCGCACCCCTTTGGGACCGTCCACATACAAGCCTTGTTCCTGACCCCCACTGGGCTCCTCTCTCACCCCAAAGGGCTGGGCTTCCAGCTGTCAGGTTCAGACCTTACCTGATGGTTGAATAAATGAAAGCATAATCGCTGGAGCAGGAGAGACTTAGGGGTAGGATGCCACTGCCTCCTGAAGCAGGGATGGCATGGAATGGGAATCACAAGGCCTGTGACCGAGTCCAAGTCTGTTCACCAAGACAGCCCTGTGAACACCCCGGCCAGGCACGGGGGATTCTCAATCCTCATGTGAAACCCGTGGTTCTCCACGAGGGCAATTTTGACCCCTAGGAGACATTTGCCAAGGTCTAGAGGCAGTTTTGATTAACAACTGGGGAAAGGAGGTGTTCCTGGCATCTAGTGGATGGTGGCCAGGGATGCTGCTACACAGCCTACGATGCACAGGGCATCCTGCATCCACAACAAAGAAGCATCCAGCCTAGAACTCCAATAGTGCTGAGGCTGAGAACCCCAGATGTCCTCACTCAGATGCCCACAGAATCTCAGAGCTCTTAGAGGACATTGACCCTAACACAGATGAAGGGACCGAGGGCCCAAGAAGATATCAAGCTACTGCTGAGTTAGAAGTAGCCAATATCCAAGTTCAAGTCAACATTTGCCTCCAGAATCTGGTCGGGCACAGGGTGGCTGCTTACTGACTTGACCTGGCATCTGGCTGCTCCTAGGGGGCCCTCAGCTTGTCCTCAGCTGCATCCCCCAATGAGGATGAACTAAGATCTGGGATGATAGATCCTGGGACCTCCTTCCCCTGGAAGATCTGCGTGAGTCCAAAGAGTTTACCTCTGGCGAGTTCTCCCCTCCCCACAAGGGCTCTGGTCAAGGACACATACCGTTCCCTGCACAGCATGAGCTGTATGCAGTAGTTTCTGGGGAAAAGAAATAAAAAGGTCTCCCCTCTGGCCATTGCGATGGTGTGATCTCCTGTCAGCATCCCACACGGGGGGGTTCTCATGGTTTATTAGCGTGATTTAAGGTGTCCAGGTGGCCCCGTTATAAAGCCGCCAATGGGAGCTGCTCCGACACACCCTTCACTCAAGGCGAGCTCCACCTGGTCCTGAAGGTAATGGGACAGGATGAGGGTTGCATCTGGGTGTGATCGTAGTGTGGGCATCACTATGGGCATGAGTGGATCCCTCCCACCCCTGTTCTTCTGTGCTTCTGGTTGGCATTAGAAGTTGTGGGAGAGCAAGGTCTGATGAGCCTAGTTCAGGGTGAGTACCCGTCTCTCAGTCAAAGGGGACAGATGTGCTGGTTACTCTCCGTTCTCCCTCCCCTTCCTCCCAGCTCCTTTCTCTGCCCTTCTCTGACGGCAGAAGGCTGAGCCCTGGTCTTGCTCAGTGTTAGCCTCAAAGAGATCCCCTTGGAAAGCTCTGAACTTCTTTCTGACAATGCTTCCAGTGGCCTTCAGAGCTTCACAGAAGGGCTGTCAAGGGCAGACACTGATCCTCTGAAGGGAGATATTACTTGGGAAATAGCTCCTGGCCACTGGTATTTATGCTGGTGAGCACCGTGGAGAACAGTCTGGATCAGGTCCTCCTAGGAGGGTTCTAAGAGGGAGTCCTGTATGAAGGCAAGGTTTTGTGAAATGGTTCTGCAGGTGCTGATGGAGAGCCAGGGTCACCCCTGGCTGGGACCATAGGCACAAGGTCCCCTGCTTGGGATGGGGCCAGAGAACCTGGAGTAGGATGGGGATGTGGTTGAGCAGAGGGAGACAAAAGCCACCCAAAACCACATGCTCAAGGGGAAGGAAGAGCCAGGTCCAGGGCTTGGCCAATGGCCATGAGTGGGGCCAGAATGCAAGGAACAGTGGAAGCTTTGGGGGCACCCAGTGCCCATTCTCCTGTCTTTGGATAATGACGTCAAGATTGACTTTCAGGGAAGTGTGGAATCAAAGCCCAGGGCTCAAATGAAGAGTTTTTAACGAAAGGACTACTTGCAGAGGCGCAAACAGTGCTAAGGAAAGAAACACCGGCTGGGGAGGCACCCCACGCCAGTCCCAGTGGGACGCAGTTACCACCCTCAGGGCTCTGCAGAGGGAGGGTCCAGCAGGATGGAGTCCTGCAGGGCCAACGACTACTCAAACTAGGAAGGGAGTGGGAAGAAAGACCTCATCCTCTCTCTGCTTCCACCTCTGGTCTCCTGCCAGTTCCTCCCATGGGCCAAACCCAGTGGCAAGCCAGAGGGTAAGTCCTGGGCTCAGCCTTCTGCGGTCAGAGAAGGGCAGAGAAAGGAAGTGGGAGGAAGGGGAGGAAAGAGGGAGAGTAACCAGCACATCTGTCCTCTCTGGCTGAGAGACGGGTACTCACGCTGAACTAGGCTCATCAGACCTTGCTCTCCCACAACTTCTAATGCCAACCAGAAACACAGAAGAATGGAGGGGGGGAGAGATCCACTCCTTCCCATAGCGGTGCCCACACTACGATCACACCCAGACGCAGAGGGGTCGCGGTAAAGGGGTGTCGGCCAAAAACCCTCATCCTGTCCCATCGCCTTCAGGACCAGGTGGAGCTTGCCTTGAGTGAAGGGTGTCTCGGAGCAGCTCCCACTGGTGGCTTTATAACGGGGCCACCTGGACACCTTAAATCACGCTAATAAACCATGAGAACCCCCCGTGTGGGGTGCTGGCAGGAGATCACACCATCACAATGGCCAGAGGGGAGACCTTTTTATTTCTTTTCCCCAGAAACTATTCGATAAATGCTTTTAGCATCTTTTTTAAATAAAAGGGGCATGAAATGTAAGGGGCATATTAGCATCGCTCCCATTTTCAATTAGTCCAAATGATCGTGTTAAAAGCTATTAATAAACCACCGAGGGTGGAGGTCACCGGGAGAGGAGTTCATCAGGGAGGAATCGGCAGCCCACATGGAGCCTTGTGCCACTGCTGAGGGCTTCCTCCCTCTCCTCGCCTCCCAGGCCTCTGCCACGGGGACCCACCACATTCCAACCATGTCAGGAAGGGCAGGACGACAGAGCAGAAGCATCTGCTAAGATCTGAGAACAGGCCAGGATCCTCGTGCCCCCCATGCCTGCTCAGACCTGGGAAGAGATGAGACCCTGGCTTGGAGTTAAAAAAGTAATTGGCTGGTTCTATCACTTCTGCCAGGAAAAACAGCCACATGGGCCAAGCTCGGGTCCTCCCTGGTGGCCGTGCGCAGCCTGTGCTGAACAGGAGCCTAGGGGTTTTTGTCCCTCACTGGGAAGAGTGGTTTGATTGATTAATGATGCTGCCAGGGCGATGCCTTAGAGGGTGGTGACGTGCCTGTCCTGCATCCACCGTCCCTGCCCTCACCCTATTGGGAGAGTGACTGCTCCCTTTGGTCCCTTCGCCGGCTGGAGGTGCTGCCATTCCAATTACACGCACGTGCACCAACCCCTTCCTCCCACCTCCTTTCATCCTGGGCAGGCGGGGCCCGCAGGACAGGCGTCTGACTTAGCATTTCTTCTCAGTGCTCACCTGAGCACAGGAACTCAGTGTTATTGTCCCAGCCATGCCAGAACTAAGAGAAGAGATGGGACTTTTTTATCCCTTGTCCCAGAGACTTTCAGACCAGGATTGGGACTCGGTCTTCCCTGTCTCCCTGGACTCACGCAGAGGCTTCCCTGTGTTTTCTTGCCTCCAGCCTTATGCCCCCGAGAGGTCCCCTCCCATCATGTCAGAATGACCCACAGAACACAACCCTGACTGTGCGCCTCTCCTGCTGAAAATCCCTCCATGGCTCCCTATTGCCCCCACATAAAGCTCCTTCCTGGCCTCATCTCAGGTCTCTCCCTGCACTCACCGTATCTCCCAGGCTTACCCTGTGCTTGGAGCACCCCTTTCCCCTGCACCCTGCCAGATGGCTCCTGCTTGTCCTGGAAGGTCCAGAGGTCACCTGCTGCCCAGTACCCACTGTGATCCCCCGAGTCTGCACCTCCAAAGCCCCTTGTACCTGGATTGTCACTGTCTATTTGCACGTCTGTCTCCTCCACGTGACTGTGGCCAATGCCACAAAGCACTGCCCAGTACAAAAAGGACAGTAAATGCCCCTCTGGACCCTGAAGGCGAGGCCTTCCCTGTCCCTCACGCCTGCCACCTCATGGTCTGTCTGTCGCAGACTCCCACTACCACCCGGGCGTGGCCCCAACAAGAAGAGACGCCAAAGGCACCAAAATGGTCCAAAGGGAGGTTTCGGGGATCTCCCTGAGCAGGACCACAGGGACATTTTCCCTGTTGTCCTTTGGCTACCCCTCCCAAAAAAAGAAGGAAGCAGACCTGTGATCTGGACTCAGGCCCCGCATTCTTCCACCCCTTTCTCCGTTCCTCAGGCTACTCAGCAGACCAGAAAGCTGATTTCAAAGCTGAACGAAGGGCTGCCCGTGGGCCGAGGCCTGGGGACTGGGAAGGCAGTAGCTGGCCAATTCGCATGGCCTCCAGAGAGACCCAACCTGGGCTGGACCAGAGCCCCATCCCTGGCTCCCAACAACCCCACCCCCACCCATGATGGATGGTGAGCAGATGCCTCCTGCCCCCTCCCATCTTCTCCAGTTGAGGGTTTTTTTTGTTAGGTTTTGCTAAAGCAACCTGCAAATTAATTTAATATCCTCCTTTGGTTGGGAGCTATGAAGCTGGGCTCCAGGCTGATGATGCATGAACCATTGGTGGCAAGTATTTAATCTCTGGACAATGGATAGAGATGTTAGTGCACGCCACACTAAATTCTATTTACGCTGTCTATTAAGGGCAGTCAAGCTGAAGGGAATCGGTGCACATTACAGGCCCTAATGGGAGAGGAAGCTCCACAACAGTACATTAAAGGCGGAAAATGAATTAGGAGGGGATGGCGGAGGAGAAAGCAGGCAGGCCGAGGGGCTGTCTGGAGATAACTCTTCCTGACAGTCTGGCACACACGCCCAGCCCCACTGGTCAGATACTCCAACGGCCCTCCTGAAGACCTTAGCTGTGGGGACCACCTGCCCAGGGGCTAGGGACATACATGGAAGCTCCTGTCCTGCAGGTGAAGAAAGAAAAGGGGTGGAAATTATCTCAGGCCACCAACCCAACCTCCGTGCCCACTCCAGGTGGGTCCACCCGAAAGCTTGGGACATTCTTCGTCCCTATAGGCTGTAGAGAGTGCATCTGCGGGCTGTTGTTGCTGCTGCTCTAACGTTATTGGGCAGAACTTGGGGACACTGGGTGTAGTGCAGGGGAACGGAGCCACAGGAGCTTTGTGTAAGACATGTAACCTCTCTAAGCCCCCATTTCCTCAGCTTCTCCAGTGTCATGGGGGCTTAAGTCTTCCTAGGCTCCCGCGGACCCTCAGTCCTCCTGTTTTCTGTCTGTCTGTTTGCCCTACCATGTCTTGTCCCTCCAGAGCCCAGCATAGGGCTGTGCACAGAGAAGCCACCAGCCAATGCTTGCTTGTTAAAGAAAGAATTTGCCCAAGGTCACCCAGCAGGTAAGCAGGTAAGCGCCTCTGCCAGGATTAGCACCGGAGCTGTCTGCCTTCCATCACACCTCCCTCCAACACCTTTCTTGTAAGCAGGGGATTCCTGGAGTGCCTGGGAAAATCTGTGCAGGCATCCTCCCCTCGAAACCAGACGGCAGAGTCTGGGTCTGCAGGGGCTCCCCAGCCTCCTGCCTCCTGCAAAGTAGAGAGTGTGGTGTGCAATTGAGCAGGCTCAGGTGTGGGAGCTCAGGAAGAGATGATGCCAGCCGAAGGATGGAATTGCTGGGCTGTCTAGTTAGGAAGGGGAAGCAGGTCGAGGTGCTGCAGGCTTCATCAGGTAGGAAGCAATATCAGGACAGCACTGTCATGAGATGTCCACAGTCAGCCAAGCCCTATGCCCCCAGGAACCTGCAAGGTCTCCAGGAGGACCTGGGGTACGGGGAGAGGGATAGTGACAGAATTGCGGGGCTGCCTGAACTATCAGAAGTGGATGGGGAAGCCATGGCCTTCAGAACAATTCCCAGCTCTTTAGTATACCTGCAGTCCCGAAAGTACCAACATAATTCTGAACTACTCAGGGCTTCTAGAATACAATCTGACACTTCACACCATGCTACTTCACTCACTGTCCCCTCTATTTGAAACATCTTTCCCCACATCTCCTGGCCTATTCCTACTTGGCCACTATGGCGCCACAGTCTCCTCCTCCAAGTCTTCCAGGAACCCCAGAGGCTGAGATAGGGGCCCATCACTTATTCTGACACAGCACCCCATGCTACCTTCTTCATAGCACTTAGTGTACTATGTTGTTATAGGCAGAGTGCATCTTTCTGGTTCATTCTATATTTCCAATTCCTAACATAAGACAGGCACCTGGCAGGGCCCAGTGAATGTTCATTAAACTGAAATGAATTGACCCATTGGTTCTGGTCAGCCATTCTGTGCAGATGGACAATAGCCCCTGTCATGAACATTACATCTATACAACACCAAAATCGGATATAAAAGTGTGGATTATGTAGGCTATTAACATACCACTGTCATTAAGCAGCTATATTTGTTACAAATGAAAGGCTTACATAATAACCATGGTTAATATGATGGTGAAGCCAAAGCAGTACTCAGAGGGAAATGTGTATTCTTGAATGCATCTATTAAAGAATAAGAAGAACTAAAAATAACTATCTTGAAGGATTTCTGGGTAAAAATGACAGATCAAAAATATATATTTAGCTTCCAAAATTTTGTTGCTATTGCCCTTCCTATTCTCTCCATCCTTGTGGTCTATGCCTTTTAAGAAAATACTTTTGTTGTTGTTTCACTGGAGGTTAGGGAGGGAATCAGCACACCTGATGTGGCTATGTGGAAGCTACGAGAATGTGCCTTTCAGATCTCCCACTTCAATGTAACTGGTCAACTGCTCAAGGCACCGTGCTCTGACTCCATCACCAATTCCCTCCCAGCTTCTGGCTGAGCAGAGCAGATACTCTAAGGCATGTCCACTCTTGGGAGACATGAGACTCCTTCAACAGATGATTTTGGTTTAAGAATTCCCCATCAGCTTTGCTGAAACTTTCTTGCAACTGCACAGCATTTTACGACTTTTTTCTACCCAACCTTCCTCCCTTCTTTCTCTCCTCCAAAGTGGTTGGACATACATCATGGTTGGACAGCTCCTCCAGCCTCCTCCAGCTTTCTTTCCATTTTTTCCTTCACAGGTTGTTTTCCCAATAAAGCTCTTGCACATCTAATCCCATTTGATGTCTATTTCTTGAAGTGTCCAGTCTAACACACCTGAGAAAACTGGATCCTAATCCAGTAGTGGAAAAAGCTGAGAACCAGCCTGACTCCCTGGAATTTCCAAAAGGCGTAGGAACTGAAGGCACTGAGTACCACTGTAAGTGGAGGGTGCAAGAAGATCTCAAAGAAGGAAAATCAATCAACAGTTCAAAAAAGTACTTGGCATATAGTAGTGGTCCTATAAATGTTTGAGGAATAAATATAAATGAAATTGGTTTAAAATATTTTGAAGAAGCAGTCAGATCCCTACATCTTCTCCCCTACTCTTTCACAGAGAAGCAATTGTCCCTGCCCCAGCTTGGCAGAAGAGTGGAGAACTTTGATCCAGAAATTTTAAGACAAAGGATCTCTAGAATAAGGACATCAGGCACTGCTGAGAGTAGGGTCCTTACAGAAAACAGGGAATCTAGTGAACATTCACACATTAAATGTCGACATCTCCTTGTGCTCTCCTCTCACATGGCTCTCGGAACATTGACAGCCAAAACTTTACCTCCAGGTAGGAGACTGAAAGAATCTTCTCTAGGAATCTTGCCATCCCAAGAGAGATACTTGATGGCCTTGGAGGTTGCTCTGCCAAATAAGCCACAGGTCACCCTATGGGGAAGCTCAGAGTCAACAAGCCCCACCCATGTCAATCCGCTGGCTTGTTCCTCCTTCTTCAATGAGAATCGACATCCCAGGATCACCTGACATCTGATGAAGGCCCCTGACCTGGAAGACAGAGACAAAAGCAGAGAGCAACTAGGAAAAAACAGGAACTATGTTATTCGAGAAATGTTATTCCATGTATATGAAATGTCTACAAAAGGCAAATATGATACATAAAAACAAGAAGTAGATCAGTGGTTGTCTATGGCTGGCGTAAGGATAAGGGAATTAAGAAATGACAGCTACAGGGTATGGAACTCCTTTTGGGGGTGATGAAAATATTCTGAAATTGATTGTGATGATGATTTTACAACTCTATGATTATACTAAAAATAATTGTATTGTACTCTTACATGGGTGAATTGCATGTTGTGTGAATTATATCTCAATAAAGCTGTTACAAATATATATACGTGTATATATCTTCAGAGACATAAGAGGATGATGAAACAAATGTAAAGTAATATAAAGAGGAACATTCAGAATATATAAAAAAGGGATCTTAGAAATTTAAAATGCAGCAGAATTTATAAGAAAACTCAAAAGAAGGATCCAAATATAAATATATTCCCCAGAAAACAAAGCAAAAAGACAAAGAAGTGAAAAATAGGAGTGAAAAGATGAGAAAATCAAAAAATCAGTCAAGGATATGCATCATCCAAATGATGGGAGTTCTAGAAAGAGAAAACAGAGACAACGACAAGAGAAAGTCACCAAAATTACTCAAGGCAATTTCCCAGAACCGAAGAATATGAATTTCCATTGAAAGAGTTTAATAGAGAAGATGAAAATAGTCTCACATCGGGCATATTATAATGAAATGTTAGGAAAATGTTCAGACCCTGGATAAAAAAGATTCTACAAGCTTCTAGAGAGGAAAAAAAAAAAAAAACAAAAGAGATCAAATAAGGGATCAGAAATGAGAAATGCTTCAGATTTCTCAATACCTAGAAGACAAAGGTGTAGCATGTATTAATTATCTATTGCTGCATAACAAATGAACCCAAAACTTAGAAGCTTAAAGCAACAATTAAACATTTATATTACACACAGTTTCTGTGGATCAGGAATTCAGGAGTGGATTAGGTGGGTGGTTCTGGCTCAGGGTCTTACATGAGGTTGTAATCAAAATGTCAGCCAGGGCTGCAGTCTCATCTGATGTTTGACTGGGACTGGTGGATCCACCTCCAAGATACCTCACTCACATGGCTGGCAAGTTGATAGTGGCTGTTGGCAGCATGCCTCAGTTTCTCACCACGTGAACCTCCCCAAAAGGCTTCTTGAGTGTCCTCATGGCATGGCAGCAGGCTTCCCCCAGAAACAGTGATCCTAAGAGATCCTAAAAGCCACAATGGCCTTTCAGTCATTATTTCTATAATAGCCTTTCAGTAACACAGGTCATCCTTATTAAATGCAGGAGGGGACTCTACTGGGCAAGAATTCCAAGAGCCAAGAATTATTGGGGGCTATTTTGTAAGCTGGTTACCAAAGAGTGTCTTCAAAATTATGCAGGAAAATGAACTCTAAATACCAAGTCTACTGCTAGCCAAATAGTCATCAAGTGTGAGAAAAGAATAAGGATATATTGAGACATGAGAAATCTTTAGATGTTTCACCTCTCAGGTACCTCCTGTTAGACACAATTAGAGAAATGAGTTTGTAAACTCATTGTTTACAAACCAAAATGAGTTTGTAAACTAAGGAAGATGAGATTCAGAAAACAGGAAATCCGACTCAGGAGTGAGTAACAGGAAATCCCCAGTAACGTGGCGGAAGGAGAGACCAGGACAACAGCTGTGCATCGGGCTCAGAGCGCAGATGCTGCAAACTGGAGCAAGTCGCAGCCGCTGGGAGGGTCTGATGTGCTGTGTGTCTGGCCAGATGATTAGACAACTGGCAAGGAGTTTGGGGCTGAACTAATGGTAAACAATAGCAAACCAAGCTTCAAAAACCAAAAAAAACAAATATTAACTTCAGGGAAATTAAAAGTTGTATGAGAAAAGAAGAGTTTACTACCTGGCTTGGTTGTAAAGAGTGTTTACACCATCATAACAATACAAATGTTAAGAATAGGTCTTAACAAATTACAATATAAAATTGTGATGTAACTATGCTGGGAGGATGGGGGTAGGTGAGAAAGATGTACGAGTGCGGTAGGGACAGGTAAAGAAAATAAAGCTAAATCCTCATCTCCCGTGGTTCGAAATCAAGACATAATGCCTAGACCTAAAAAGAACAACCAGTACTAACACAAACATGTGTTGTTGAAACACAGAGGTAAATACCAAAATCTGCTAGAAGAGGGGAAAGTGGTTGCCTCCAGGGAAAGAGAAATGGGGGAGAAACTGCAAGATTGGTAACAAATCCTGCAGAAGTTCTGACCATTTAAGTACATATAAAACTTTAAACAAGAAAAACTGAAACTAAAGAGAAAGCTGATATTGCCTTCAGAAAAATAACAATAAACCATATTGCAAAAAATTGACAAAAATGAAATTTATTCATAAACATATCCTCTCCTTATAACTCCCCTATTCCAGATGTTCCTCATTTTCTCATTTTCTCCTCCATCAACCAGGCTTTGGAGTAAGACAGACTGAGATTCATCGCATGTCTTGGCCACTGACTAGCTTTGTATTCATGGTTTTGGGCGATCCTACTTTCTTAGCTTTAGTTACTTTATATAGTGAGAGAGAGAGAGAGATAAACATACAAATATCTATGAGAAAAGAATCAAATGAGATAATACTTATGAAAGTGCCCAGCATACAATATGTTCTCAATAAATGCTAGTTTCCTTTCTTTTCCTTAACGTATTTGGGAGAAATGATAATGATGATGATAATAATGAGATAATGGTGATGATGATGGTGGTGATGGGGCTGAAGGTGAAGATGGGGGTGATAATGACGACAAGCTAAGATTTTTATCATATTATCTCATTTAATCCTACAGAACCCCTGTGAAGCAGGTACTGTTATTACACCCATTTTATAGATGAGGAAACAGAGACATAAGGAGGTTAAATGAGCCATCCAAGGACACAAAGGCATTCACAGAACCAAGACTGAACCCAAACAAACTTTGGATCCAAGGATATAATCACTTTTTAATACTCACGGATTGGCTGCAGCATACTACCTTAGGTATATGTTGCTGTTGATGTTGCCAGCTCCTGAAAGACAAATGGCCACCAGGGTAATAATTCAATAATTGACTGGGCAATAAGCTGGTAAAACAAGCAAATGGATCCTCAGAGACTCCAGTTATGGTGCATCCCAGCAACCAACTTGCTATGGACTAAATTGTGCCCCCCAACCCCAAATTCATATGTTGGAGCTCTAACCCCCAATGTAACTGTATTGGAGACAGGACCCTTCAGAAAGCAATTAAGGTTAAATGAGGTCATGAGAGTAGGGCCCTGAATTGACAGCATTACTGTTCTTATAAGAAGAGATACCAGAGAGTTGGCCCTGTCTGTCTCTGAGCACACACACACCAGGGAAAGACCGTGTGAGGACACAGCGAGAAGGCGGCCATCTGCAAGCCAGGAAGAGAGCCCTCACCGGAACACAACCACCCTGGTCTAGGACTTTCAGACTCCAGAACCCAGAGAAAATAAGTGTCTGTTGTTTAAATCACCCAGTCTATGGTATTTTGTTACAGCAGCCCAATCTGCCTAATACACAGGCAACACTCTTGCTGAGCTGATTCACCAGTGAGGCAGTGTGGTACAATAGAAAGAATACCAAACTTCGTGGGAAGATACCAGGTTCCAGTCCTAGTTCTGAGACTTACTAGTTGTGTAGTCTGATAAAAATCTATTGATGTGTCTGGGCCACCACTGCCTCTATAAAAAAGGAGATCCTAGAGAGATCTGGGGTCGTCTCCTCCCACATGTTAAATATAAGGAAGCAGGGGTCATAGGAACATGCACTCAGACTTTATTCTGTGCACTTTGCATACATTTCCTCACTTAATGCTCACCAAGACCGTATGAGATAGCCACCATCATTATCCCCATTTCACAGATGAGGAACTGAGGCCCCAGAAAAGATTAAGTAACTTGCCTAAAGCCATACAGTGAGTTGGTGGCAGGGAAATAACTAATGAAAATTACAACATGGTAAAGATACCCAAGTACGAACCCTCACTACCTCAAAACCTCAATGTTGGAGGCCATGTGTACATGCGCTGGATGATAGTCCCACGGGAACCCAGCCTTTAGCCCACCTAACCCAGGCACCAGGCACAAGAAGTCATCCTGCAAGTGGATCCCCCAGCCCTGGCTGTTGGAGTCATCCCAGCTGAGGCCTCAGAATAGAGCAGAGAAGAACCATCCCATTATACCCCTTTCTAATTCCTGACCCACAAAATCTGTGCACAGAATAAAATGGTTGTTTTACATCAGTACATGTTAAGGTAGGACACAGCAATAGATGGCCGGAACAGCACCCTAGGAGGAAGGACCAGCTAAGGCCAGAAGAAAATGCGTGAGATCCTCTGAGGTGTCCCTGGCTGTACGCATACCTGATCAGTCTGCTATACAAAATCACTTAACCAACTATAATACCAGCGCTGCAGAAATGTGAGAGACCACGGAGACCCATGATGCACCTCTGTCCTCATCGAGGGAAGGGCAAGCTGTCTCAAGGAAAGCCAGCCCTCTCTTAGAAACCAGCCCAAAGAAGTGGACTCAGGCTCCCTTCAATGTAGACACCCTAGAGCATCTCTCAAGCAGTGGCCCGGGTAAGGGCGGCAGGCCTCCTAAAATGAAGCCACGGCAGGGGGGCAGGGCACAGCAGCTCTCCAAGGCCTGCCATCCCTGGCTCCTGGGTCCCAGATAACCCTCAGAGGGTTCCTCCCCACACTCCAGTCACACCCTTAGCCTGTCCCTGCCCCATCAGTGCTGACCTTGTTGCCTCCTTCCCTTCTCCAAATCCCCTCACTCTGCTGGGGAATTGACATTCTAGAATTACCCTTGCCATGTGCACCCAGCCACGCCTGCTACCATTTCCTTCAACACTCAGCTCCAAGTCTCCTCCTCTCTGAAGCCCTCCCTGACAGCCCCTCACCCTCGCCCCGTGGAAACACCTAGTCTCTACCGTGGCACCCCACTGCGCTCTGTCCATCCTAGCACCCAGTTAATGCGATTCAACAGCATGTACTGAGCATCAGCTATGCGGCAGGCACTGTGCTGGGGGCGCTGGGAATATAGACGTGAGTCGGGCAGTCGAGGTCCCTGTCCCCATAAGAAAAGGAGTGTGACCATAACCACATTATTATCGCATGCAGTGTGAGCACTCAGATGTGGGTAAGTCCTCCATGCAGTCAGCCACCAGAGGGGCCTGATGCAGGATGCAGGGCCCGGGGGGCTTCCAGCGACCTGGTGAAGGGGCTTCTGAGACCTACATAGTAAGGAGTCCGCCAAGCAGAGGCATTGGGGGATGGGCGATGGGGATCATAGAGGGTGTTCCTGGTGGAAGGGACATCTCGTTCAGAGACATGAAGGTTTTAAAAAATATATATGGTTGGTTCCAAAAAACTAAAAGGAAGAAGAAAGAAAGTGATCCCAACATGTGCAGTTGAGATGGGGCCACAGGAGTCAGCAGGGTCTTAGGGCCCTTGGAAAGGACCTTTGCCGTAACCTAAAGGAAAGTGAACGCCCCGGAGGATTTGAAGCAGGCAGTGGCATGGGAGGACCATGTAGGATGCTGCGTGGAGAAAGAGTTACAGGGCCAAGAGCGGCAACAAGGAGCCCCGAGAGGTGGCTCTCCAGGTCCTCTGGGAGAGAGAGGGTGGGGGATGACGGGGTTGCTGGGGGAGATGGGGCGACGAGGGCAAAGTCGAGAGGTGGAATGCTTCGGAGACAAACCCTCCAGGCCTCAGCAACGAAAGAGATGATGGCAGTGAGGTCCGGGGGGGAGATGACGTCGAGGAAGAAAACAATGATGCAAATTTTTGGCTTGGGACTCTGGGGGCCAGGGGTCATCTCCCAGAAACTCCCTTCAAATAACATAGGGCCATTATCTTTTCACCAAACTGGGATATTCCTGCAGGCAGGGCCTGGTCTAGACAGACAGCACAGGGACAAAGGGAGAAGGAAGAAAAGAGTGTGCCCAGGGCGAGGTTCCTACCTTTGAACTCCCTTTCTTCCCTTTCAGCCTTCCCACTGTCCGCATCCTCCGTGGCCTGTTCCTTCAAGGACAGCCCCTGTCACAGCTGCCGGCAGCTTCCGCCCACCAGCTGCAGCCCCACTGCTGAAAATTAAGCCGTAGTGTTTACGGGACTTAATTAACAAAATCACTCATCATCCCAGGAGCTCGGTGACGATCCAGACATGACACCATTTAAAATAAATTAGCCCAGTGCCCAGTGAGGTCATCCTCACTCCAGTTTGGGGTCCTAGCTTGCTCCAGACCCCCTGGCCCACCTCTGGGGCCTCCTCCCATCACCAGGAGCCCTTGCAATTAATAGCTAATTAACAAACAAAACAAACCTCCCAGGTGGAACAGCAGAAAGACATCCTCAGCCCACAAAAGCAAGTAATTATTCGGTGTGGGCAGGTCCGGAAAAAATCACTTAGGAGATAAATCAATGACTCTCCCCCATCCTGAGGGTCCGTTAGGATGGAGAAAAGCTCCTCGATATCAGAAAATTGATTTAAAGGAAAAATCAAGCCTGGCCCATTTGCTCTAGAGCTAATCACAGACCAGGACATTCCAAAGTCTTCATTTTTCCAGGCTCACTGTCGTCACCTTGGAGATGGTGGTAAAGTATTCGCTTAAAAAATACTTATTGTGCACCCACCACAAATCCGGGGAAAGAAAACTGAGCAAGACTGACATGTCTCCTGCTCTTGTGGGTCTTTATGTTCTAGTGGTTCTGAGACAGACAATAAACAAGAAAACAAATCAGACGTTTCAGGTAGTGATTAGGGCTGTGAAGGCAACTCGTGGGGTGCTGAGACCAGGAGGATGGCGCTAAGGCTGCTTTCCAGGCAGGATGGTCAGGGACGGTTCTCTGAAGAGATGACATTTAACCCGAGTCACGCTAAGAGCCAAAGGCACAACGCACATGCAGGGGGAACGGCTGGTGCAAACGCCCCGAGGTGGGAAAGGTGCCAGCCACTCAAGGGACAGAGAGAAGCCCAGTGTGGCTGGAGCACAGAGAGTGAACAGGAAAGTGGGCAGGCTTCAGGGCAGGCAGACATGGCATCGGCTGGCCTCATAGGCCACCATAATAGTTTTATTCTAAGTGAACTGGGAAACTGTCGGCAGGGTGGGGGGGTGCGGTTAACCAGGAGCGACAAGGTAGAAACCTAAGCAGACAGGCAGCTGATGCTCAGGGCCCTTTCCATCCCTCCATGTGCATTCCTGTCCTACCCTCAAAGTCCTAGCGTACCCCAGGCCTTTGTGAACCCTGGCAGAGCTCTCATTTCCAAAATGCATCTCTACCACTTGTCTACTCAAACTATACTTATTTGACAGATGAGGAAACTGAGGCAGACCTCCTAGTGAGTACCCATCCAGGATGAACTAGGGCTTTACATGCATCATTTTGTAGAAACCTCGACAACCCCATGAGGCGGGTAGTATTATTCCAATTTAACACATGAGGAGACTGAGGCACAGAGAAGTTAACTAAGTTGCCTAAATACACCCAGTTAACGAGTACCAGATTTGGGAGACACACACAGGCAGTCTGATGCCAGAATCTGGTTCTTCCCTCTGCGCCTTACAGCCTTCACGTGTAAACTATTTCTGTGAGATTTCAGAGCCCACTCAGGCCTGGAACTCAAGTCTCTTGATGGTCACTTGCACACCCCTGTCTGAGATGAGGTTCGCATGTGTCCGGAACTCCCCTCTGAATGTCATAAGGTGGCCGTTACAGAGTTAACAAGCACCATATGCAAAGTCCCCAGCACATGATGCCTAGCACTTAGAAAGAACTCAATAGATTTTTTTAAAAAGAGAAAAAGGCCAGGCATTTAACCCAAACCAGTCATGCCTGTAATCTCAGCACTTTGGGAGGCTGAGGCAGGAGGATAGCTTGAGTCTGGGAGTAGGAGGGTTGCAGTGAGCTGTGATTGTGCCACTGCACTCCAGCCTGGGTGACAGAGCAAAACCATGTCTCAAAAAAGAAAAAAGGAAAGAAAACTACACTTCTATTCACGTTAAAGTGAAGTCCCGTTCTCGCGGAAGGGAGGCGTGAGGGCACCGTAAGGCAGGGAGGGACCCGTTCCCCACTGGGACCAGCAGAACACACCCTCTGTAAAAAATGGACTTTACCGTTCATAAAACTTTTTAAGAAATTATTTGACTTGTTTTTTAAAAAAATGCTTAGTTTCTTCTAAATGTGGGTCAGATAGAAACTGATATTAAAAAAAAAAACCTTCGATCAGGGGCTCTTGCAGTATCTTCGAACTCCAGTGGGTCAAGCACCAGGGTGTAGCTAAGTGGCTGCCCGCTAGGGCCAAACCCCAGGCACCCAGAGCAGGGCCCTGGGTGGACAGTCAGTGTCCTTCCTGTTCCGATCTAAAAGGCATGGCTGATCCACACCATTTGAGAGGCAGAAAGCAGCCCTTGGGTAGCAGAGACAGTGGCTCTCCCACGATGCCAAACGTGTCCTGGCTGAGAGCCCTATGGCTTGGTGAGACTCATGCCACCTAAGTGGTCTTCTATGGCCAAGAGTCAGAGAGGAGGAGGAGAGGCCAGGCCTCCAGGGTTCACTCCTGAGATGAGGGTAAAGTCCAGGCACAAGATGGGTCCTATATGCCGGATCACTGACTTGCAGAAAAGCAAGACTCTTCCCTGCCACCCTGGCAAGATGAAGAGGTCTGTTTCCTCTCATTTGAAGGCTCTTGATCACATGATGAGATCTCAAATTGGCACATTCCCTCCCTACCTCCTCTTCCTTCTCTTCACCCCATCTCTGGGCCCCACTCCCTTCCAGGCCTTTCCATCCTGCCTCTACCTCAATGTCTCCTTAAAAGATCTTCCAGGGGCTGAACCAGCAGTGCCCAGGTCAGAGGCAGAAGACACAAGAGGTCATCAGCCCAAGTCCCCTATCTAGAGGACACTCGGGGATTGTCCCTGTATGCAAAACAGCAGGCGCCCGAATTCATAATTGGACGTTGCAAAATGTAATTATGAAAGATGAAATGCTCCTCTCAATGAGAAGGCTGTAAATAGAATAATTAATTTTGTGTTTGCTTGAACAATTCTGTATTATGGACCTTACAGTGGAACTGAAATTAATTAAGTGCACCAGGATTTATGGAGGAGGTGAAGAGAGAGGGAAAAAAAGAATTAATCCGAAGTAAAAGATAGATGAGTTTGGGAATGTAATGATGTGTTAGCCTGGGGTATTCTCTAACAAATTTATCAGGCACGTTCCGGGTACAAAAGGCATGCGTTGACAGAATTATCTCAACTAATACAGCTGCTGGTCAAAACACACATGTGCCTGAGAGGGAGGTGGACGGACCCATCCTGGGAGGCCCCCAGGGAACTGGGGGGGGGCTATTTTCGAGCTGGCCAGGAGGGAGCGCTACCAAGCAGGGAAGAGTTGAAAGGTCCTGGAGGTTGCAGAAGGTAAATCAGGAGGGCTCACCAAGGTAGAAGATCCTCAGCATTCTTGGGACCCATATGTGTGTTCATTCCTAGCCCCAGCAATAATTCCATCCAGTTTATTTCCTCTCGCCTTGAACCTGGACAGGAAGTGATGCTGCGTGACTTCCGAGGCTGGGTCCTAAAAGGCAATGTGGCTTCTGCTGTGCCATTGGAACCCGACCACCATGCTGTGAGGAAGCCTAAACGAGCTCACACAGAGAGACTCCACCGGGAGGACCTGAGGCCCCCAGCCCACCCTCTGCCAGACCTGCGAGCGAATAATCCTTCAGATTCCAACACCAGCCTCCAAGCCTCCTGACAGACGTTGAGGAGCAGAGGCGACCTGTCCCCACTGTGCCCCATCTGAATTCCTGCTCCAAAAATTGCGAGAGATCATAAACAAGTGTTGTGTTTTAGGCTGCTATGTTTGGGGATGATTTGCTATAAGGCAGCAGATATTCGGAGCAGACCCCCACTTAACCAGAGTGGGGCTCTCTTTCATCTGTTCTGTATATCGGAATCCCACAGCAGATTTTTCTTTTTTTAGAAGGAAGGTTTATGGCTGAAAAGGTTTGAAAACACGCTATTCTGGCAGGCAAAAATAATAATGATGATAACACAGGTTTGGAGTCACACAGACCTGGGTTGGAGCCCAGCTCTGAGCTTTCCGGCCCTGTGACCTTACTGCTCATGTCTCCTCTCTGAACTTCCTTCTCTTCGTAGATAAAATGAAGGAGCATCACTGATTTAGAGTCGCTGGGAGGGCTGTAGGAGAGCCATGAAAGCAACTACTCAGCCTGCGAAGCCAGCACAGTGTGACAGTGAAGAGTGAGGCTTCAGTGTCAGACGAACCCGGGTTCAGATTCCAGCTCTGTGCTTTCCAGCTGTGTAATCATGCACAGCTCACTTCTCTCGACCTCAGTCTTGTCACCTGCACAATGGGGGTAGTAACCGCACTGGGTTCCTGGCAAAGTACAAGCCAAGTGCATGTAGGGAGTGCTCAGTACACAAGAGCCTGCAGTTTGATTGATGCCCCCAACCTGAGTTCCCCCACCTTCTCTGCAGGAGCCCAAACTGGTGAAACTCCCACAAGCATCAAAGTCACCACTATTGCTTCTCAGACACCTCTCTGAGCAGCCAGGCATGTGTATTTAGTGGTGCTCCTACGAAGCCCGCACATCCCTGACCCTATGCCAGAGGCAGGTGCACGGGATGGAGCAGCGTGGGCAGCTCTGGGTAGTAGCCCCGTTTCCACTCCAACATCCGTCCTCTGCAAGCAGTAAAATGGCAAACAGGAACTTCAGTGTGTCTCCTCCAAGCGTGCATTGAGGCTGTTGTCAGACCACAGCCTCACACCCTGAGTGATCTCGTGGAGGCCCATGCCAGCAGGTGGAGGGAGACCCTGGGCTGGGTTTGCACCTGGACTGCAGCAAGGCTCCAAACCGCCAGGCAGCTCCTCCCATCCCAGCACCCCGGCCCCAGCGAGCAGCCCTGATGCAGATTCCCACTCCCCAGGGTGGTATTAAGCAGGCATTTAGATACCTGGCATGGAGAAGGGTGATGGATGGCTTTATTAACCCACCGAGGTGAAGCCGCTGACAGTGAAGGACTTCCCTGTCAGGGGAAGCGTCCCTTGCCCGCAGGCCCCCTCACCAGCCTGCCTGACAGTCTGAGACCCTGACAGATGGGTAGCTCCTTAGAGAATGGGAGGGCAGCGTGGGGATGGGGAAGCAGCCTCCAAATGCCAAACCTCCTTCCAGCCTCTACCCCCATGAAGCAGAGTGCCACCAGGCCACCTGGCCCTAATGGCCAACAGTGGCCATTGTCTCCCATCAGAAAGAAGCATGCACCTTGGAGTCCATGTTAAAGATGTCCCCTAGGGCTACACAATGCAGCAGCCCTGCTGGCATCTCTAGGTGACACCCACAGGCCTAAGAACGAACTAAGCATTCCACATACACTACCCCATTGTCCTCTCCCCACAACCTTGAAAAAAGGTAAATTCTACTTTAAATACTCATTTTGTAGAGGAGGAAACTCAGGTTCAAGGGGTGAATGGACTGGCCCAACATCACACAGCAAGATTTGAGCCAGGGTCCCCTCAACCCCTCCACCCCTTGCCTGTCCCTGATGTCATGCAGAAAGGATCCTCTTTGGGGTGGCTTCCATGGGTTCCCCAGCTTCCTCCCATTACCTCCTTCTCACTCTCACGCTGCCGTGGACTGGACTAGGAAGCCCTCGTCGGTCGGCTTTCTGAGGCTGAGACCAGGGAGGAGAGAGACCAAGAATGAGAAAGATTCTGCCCACTCTCATTTCTCCAGAGCCCCCTGGAAACCCCTCTCGCCTCCATGAGACCCTCCATCACCCCAGACACAACCTCCTCTGCGACTCCCTCAGGGTCTTCCCTCCGTGAAAGGAAAAATCAACCTGAACTCTCACACCACCGCTGTTGCGGGTCCTTTCCAGATTTGTCTGGACTCCTGCAACAGCTCCGGATCCCCCGCCCCAACCACCTCTGCACACATGACCAGGGTGGTCCTTCCACAAACCCAAACCCCATCCTGCCCCACCTGCAGGGGCTCCCTGGCCCTCGACCTCAGATCCTGCCCCGACTCCCCTCTGCATTCCAGCCACACAGACCCTCAGGTGGCCTCATGCACATGCCTGGGTTCCCCAAGCCCTTTTCTCCACACAGAAGGCCCTCTTTTCTCAGCATCTGGCACAGCTGTTCATCTTCCTGACCAAGCTCCCCTCCCCTGGTCCCCACCCCATTCGCCCTGCAGAACCCCACATGGTGCTTTGCACTTCCTCCATCACACTGTGCAGAGTGTGGGGTCACTCACTCATGTCACCTGCTGCTTCCCCACTTCTCTGTGAGTCCACCCCCCTCACAGTAGATGCTCCATAAATTACAGCCCTTGTGAATCTGAGCCCGATTATGATTCCTGTGTCCAATACAACCTCTGTGCCAGCAGGGCTCACTTCAGAGCAAGCATGGGCTGGCCTCCACCATCTCTCAACCCAAACCTGCCCCTCCTGTCGCAGCCATGTAGCCCTGCTTTCAGTTTCTTGACTCTATCCAGTTCACGCCCACCTCAGAGTTCAGAGAACACAGAATGTTCAGCCTGGAGTGTCCCTCTTTCTTCACTTGTCTGATCCCTACTTACCCTGCATTGCTCAGCTGAAATGTCACATCCTCAGAGAGGCCTCCCATGACCACTGGTTTCAATCATGCACCCTGTTATACATGGTCAGGATATGCTGCAATAGACCAGTGGCCTCCCGCCCCATCTGTATTCTTTGCCTTGAGACTTTGTAGTGCTTCTCACTAAAGAGGTAGAGTCCATCTCCCCACCACTGACATCCAGACTCACCTTGGGCCTTGCTTTGGCCAATAGAATGAAGCAGAAATGAGGACATGTTTGTACCAATGGTGTGTTTGTGTTAGATCTCAAGAAGCAACAATGTTTCTTCACTTACCTCCTGCTGATCAGCCTTCCCCATGAGAGCATACCCAGGCTGGAGAATGAGACATGTAAACAGAGAGGATTTGCCCCAATCATCCCAGCTGAAGCCATCCAGATCGGCCAACCAACAGCCAGTCACCAGATACACGAGTGACCCAGCCAAGACCAGAAGAACCACCACACTGAGCTCAGCCTAAAGGGCTGATTTGCAGACTCATGAATTAAATAAATGCTCAGTTTTTTAAGACACTAAGTTTGCTGTGTAGCATTTTGTGACAATTGAGAATTGATACATACCTAAAATCTCCCTTATTAATAGATCACAATTGTGATTATATACTTATTTGTGCATTTATCTTATAAATGTTTTCTCTCCGTTAAACTATAAGCTTCATGTTGGCAGATATCATGCCTATCTTTTACATTACTTAATTCCTTGACCTGACACAGTGCTTGGCATATGGGAGATGTTCAAAATACTTCATTGAGTAAATTAATTAATTGAGTGGTTGAATGGTGAACAAATGAATGCACCCTATTCACTCCTCCTGTGGTGTATTTCCTCCCACTGTCCTAACAGCCAGGCCAGAGCTGTTTTCCAAAGCGATCCATACTGGGAAGATTAAGTCAGAGCAGCCAATACTTCACCCTTGAGCCCATCAGCCATGAGAACCTGAACCCCTGTGAACCAATGAGAGCCTCTGACACAGCTTTTGCAACTCTGGAAGTCATGCCCATCTGTGAGAGGCTCCCTTGCCACACCTCGACTCGATCTCCACAGTCACCCCATTCCTCCAGCTTCAGTGGGTGGTAGGGGAGGTCCAGCAGCACAAGCTTTCTCCTCTTCAACCATCAGACCAAGAACAGATGAGGCAGAAGCACCCACTCTCTTCCCATCCTCTCAGAACTGGTCATGGGGTACCCTTCTCATGAATACCTCTGCAACACCCTCTATTGCCTTGCTACCAAAGCTCAGCCCATTCTCTCTTCCCACTCCCACTAAGAAGCTGGTCTTTGCAAACCAAACCACTCCCTTCACCCACATCAAAGGAGAGAGGAGGGGAGTATTTTTTCTGTAGTGTTCAGAGATCTTACACTGGGCCAAAAGGCACCTCTTCTCACCAGTGTCTTCCACAGCTACCCCCACTCCTTTGGCTGCAGTTTTAAGCCCCTTGTACAAGCCATTCTGGAAACATACTGGCCCAGTACTGCTTTCCTGGCACCTGTACAGTCAGGCAGGGATCAACAAAGAAAAAACACAATTCCATTTATTCCACATATTCATTTATTTATAATACATTCCACAAATATATTGAGCACCAACTCTGTGCCAAGTTCCAGCATTGCAATGGTATGTGAGAAAGACATGGGCCATCGTGAAGCTTATAATCTGGTGGAAGAGGCAGGCAAATGAGCAAACAAGTAAACAAAAAATAAAATATCAGATAATGAAAGAATTAAATTTAAACAAGGAGACGTAGTAGAAAGTGGTCAAATAGAGGGGGAAAACCCTGCAGAGGTAGACTGCAAATCCACAACCTGCTTGGGGGAATGTCTGCTTGGCAGAATTTTTATCTCCGTAAGACAAAGAGATAGATGATTTTGTCAGTGATCCAAACAGAATATTATTCTTTCATTGAGTATATATTTAAAGAGCACCTACTATGTGCCTGGCTGCTCTAAAGTGGCAATGTTAAAACTTGACATAATGTCTTCTGACCTCAAGTGAGGAAGGAAGGAAAGGAGTACAGGAAAACCATTTATGGAAAGCTTACTAGGTGCCAGACATGAGCTGCACAATCCCATGCATGTTTGTTCACTTGATCCTCATAATATGGCAGGGAGGGAGTAACTTGGGTAATTCCCATTTTGCTGTCACCCAGGAAGTCATTACCATACATGCAGGAAGTGGTACAGCTGGAATTTGGACCTCTGCAGGTGTGGCTCTTATCCTCCCGTCACGCTCCCTTCTCGACGTCTTACGAATTGAATCAGATAATCAGAATTGGAATCTTCTTTATTCTACAAGGATGTGTGAACTTAGTTCCAAAAGGAATGTGTTGACAATAATAGAAGCAATTGCTCTTAAGAGTTCAAGGAACTCTCCATGCCCCTCTCCATCACCCAGCCAAAGCCTCCTCTGTGCCGCTTCCCTTCCCTCACAATATATAGTCCTCAGGCATGGCCAACCCTTGCCAAATGTCCCTCTTCAAGCAGCCAGGGCATATCTTCTACATGACACATTTCTATGTCTTTAGAGCAGGTGAGTTTTTTTCATGCAATAATTCTTGCCATAAGGAAACCACGATTAAAACATCTTTTTACAAAATGCATTAATTCCTAGGCAAAGATAAAAATTCCATTTGACACAAATAGATTTTCCATGGTGAGTTAGAACTGCATTGAGGGTAATGGATGGGGGAGGGGTGGGCATCCAGCCCATAAATCAGCAAGGGATGGGAAGGGGGACAGGCGTTGATGGAGGGGAGGAAGAGGCACCAGTGAAATTTCAACCTGTGAGACTGATGCCCCTCCCTTCCCCCAGTTCTTAATGATCTCATCAGGGGTCCAAGATCGATTCCCAGCCATGTTCATCTATCCCCTTCTGCATTCATTATTTTAATAGCATCCACATAGGACCATTTGACATTTGTATCAGACAAGCATTAATAGGAAGTTTGTTTGGGAAGCTTGGGAATTAAGGAGAAGCAGATACCCATGGCTGTTGGCCAGGGCAGTCTAAATGGGCACAAATGTGGAGACTGGAGAAATATGTGAGGAGGAAAACGACAACCAGTGGTTCTGTCCAAATCAGACCAATGTGACTGAGTCTCCCCTTCTCCTTGCAGGGCCCTCCAGCTCCCAGACTTCTTAGCAAACCAATGAGTAGAAAACCTAGGCATGCAAGTTTGAATCAAAGGAATCTAAATTTTTGAACTGGACCAAAAAGACTGTTGTTCTAATTCACCCCATTAACATTTCCCAGGCGCTCATCTGAGCTAAACGCTGTGCTAGGCTTGACAGATGTAGCGTGAGTGAGACCCAGGCCTGCCCTCAAGGAGCTCTAGTCTAGACAAATAAAAAAGCAGTTTCAGCTCAGGGCTATCAATGTCATGTTAGAAATAAGCAAGGGACAAGGACAGGGTCAAGGTCTTCCAAGAGGCAGGGATGTTTGAGATGAAACTTGAAGGTAAATAGGAATTTTCCAAGCCCCCTGGGTAGATGCACTTTCCCGGCAGAGGGAATAGCACATGGAAAGGCATCGGGCATGAGACAGGCTGGTGTGTTTGGGATCTGAAAGAACTTGGAAGTCTTAGAGGGCACAAACCAGCAAAGAGGTGGAAGAGTCTAAAGAAGTTGGCCAGAACATAGTGTGCTGGGCTGCAGAATAAGGCTTCATCCTGTAGGTCAAAAAGTGTTTTAAACAGATTAGAAACATAAAAATAGAATTGCCTGTTGAGACGCCTAGCAGGAAATAGATTGAAATGGAGAGATTTGAGGCAGGAGGCAGCGAGGACACTGTTTCATCAGTCCTCCTGGGAAAAGAAAGTCCTGAGCGAAGGCAGTGGTTGCAGGTTAGAGAGGAGGGTGAAGTTCAGCAGTATTTTGGAGGGACATCCCAGCATAGGGCCCCACCTGGGTGTGGCACACTTCTCTTCCACCAGACATCTGGAGAGTGAGGACAAACAGAAGAAAGGAGGGTCTGAGGAGCAGTCAATGAGCCTGGGGCAGGAATAGTGGTTGAAGAATCAAAGGACATAGTAGACATTTTCAAAGCTCCTGTGGGCTGTCATCTTAGTTTGGGTTTCCCCCAAAGCAGAATCTAAGACAAGAATTTAGATGCAAGTAGTTTACTCAGGAGGTGAGCCCTGCAGTAAAAATGGGGACAATGAGACATGAAAGGATAGAAAGCCAACACTCTGGTGGGTTTGATCGAGCTGGTTACCACTGCGGGCAGTTGGAGCTCACTCCCACAGGGGACTCTCTGGGGAATTGTGAGAATATACTCAGATTTGTCCCTGCAAAGATCAGGAGGCTGGGCATTTACCCAAGGACACCTGAATGTTGTCCCCTAGGGGTGTTTTCTCTCCCCCACATCCAGGCTGCACCTGGGCAGGGCATGAGGCAGCCCCCCCAAGCTTTGGAGAAAGACCTGAAACAGGACAGCACTTAACATGGGACCTTGTCAGCGTGCCTGGGAACCCCCCACCACAGGCATAGCTGGAGCTGATACCAGAGATGGGATTAATGGATGTGTCATGGGGCACCAATGGCACCTGCCAGAGCTATCTGAAGACAGAGGGAGCAAAAAAATCAGGAGTAGACCCAGAGGTGGAAAGAAGTGCCTTATTCACCATCACGTCCCTGGAGAAGGCAGAAGCAGTGTTGGATGCCCCCATTGTAATACATGGCACTGTACAACAAGGCTTCCTAGACCCCCACAGCAAGGGTTGTAACTGATTGCATGTTTATTGGCTGCTGGGTACAGGAATAAATATTTACATGCATTATCTTATTTAATTCTGAAACAGCCTTGTAAAGAAGGTCCTTTATCACTCCTGTTCTGCAGAGGAAGAAACCAAGGCTCAGGTGACATATTTATTCAAAGGCCCCAGACTAAAGAGAGAAGAAGGCAGGATCAGAACCTTAATCCCAGCCTGAACCTAGCACTTCTCCTTCAAGGGCACTTCATCCACTGCAGTGTGACAATTGGTGAGATGAGGACAGGTCTGTAGATTAGGTAATAGTACTGCATAAATGCTCGTTTCCCGATTTTGAAAATTCTGCTGTGATTATTGTTCTGTAAAAGAATGTCTTTGTATTTAGGAAATGCACACTGATATTTAGAGGTGGAGGGGCATTATGTCCACAGCTTACTGCCAAACAGTTCATAAAAATATATGTTATAAGTAAGTGCGTGCATGCGCACACACACACACACACAAAATGACACAATAAATGTCATAAAATGTTAACTTTGAGGGACTCTGGGTAAAGAATATACAGCAATTCTTTTCATTATTTTTGTGACTTTCCTGTAAATCTAAGATAATTTCAAAATTTTTAAGGTTTTTTAAAAGTGACCTAATCCTGTTGGAACTTATCTGCCTCATTTTTCAAAAGAGGAATAAAAACTTTCAGTCCACTGCAAACAGAAACTAAGAAAGGGCCACTACTAGCACAGGAAATGCCTCTGGGGACCTTATCTGGAAAGAGTCTTGGCCCTGAAGGGTTTCCTAGATGTTTTCTCCTCTTCAAGATCTTGAATCCCCTTGGGAGCTGAGCCTTAGGAATCAGTGCCTGACATCATGTAGCTGCAGGGACAGGAAACAGGGCTTCCAGGCATGCCAGCCTCACCAGGGCCAGCCAGACATTCACCCCACCCCTTCCTGCCTGCCTCAGGCAGGGACAAGGCAGCCCTCAGAATCTCATCTCCCGTGCATCTCAAGGCTGAACTTGGCCTCCAGGTTCCCCAGGCTTGGTTCAAGAGGATGGGATTGCTGAACATCGGTGGAATGCCAAGGGTTTGGAAAAGGGGCAGGAAGGAGTTCTTGCTAGAGGGCATCGGGGTTCTAGCCCTGACTTCGCCACTTGGACAAAGGTGTTCCTGACACAGTTAGAGATGCTCTGCCCCTTCCCTCCTCCTTCCTCATTTCTTCTCACCTTGGCCCAAGGCAGGTACCTATTCAACTGAGGGGCAAGACCTCCTCCCCCTCTGGCCCAGCACGCCTCCAGGCCCTGTACACACAAGGGCTGTGTCAGAATTCAGAGAGAAAAATGAGAAACTCCCTTTCCAGATGGTTGTAAGATGGCGCCAGTTCCCAGTAGGGACACTGGGGAGGGCGCCAAACAAACTGCCTTTTTTGGTGTCCCTCCCACTCCACAGCCCAGGAAGCCTCTCTGAAACACCCTTCAAAGGGACTGACGGGAGTGGGTGGATAAATACCCCAGCTCTGTGGCCCCCAGGAGAAATAACTCTGAGAGATGAATTCTACACTGCCTCTCAGCCCCAGTGGGACTGAGCCCCAGGCCCCCTGCTGGTTAACACTTCCTGTGTTAATTTCTTTCCCTTCCCTGTTTCCTGGGATCACCTCCCAAATACACAATTTGCATCCAGAATCTTGTCTGAGTCTGCCTAGGAGGAAGCCAACATAAGACAGCACTCAATGATTATTTAGTCATCTAAACAGAGTTGTGAGCTACTAAACTCATGAGCTTCTTAAAGCCCAGAGCCCCGACATCTCACAGAGCCTGGGACAGAGAAGAAGCTCCGTAAATATTAATATTTGTTGAATGAGAGATTGACCTCACAGAAGTAGGAAAGTCACCCAAGGACAGACACTGAAGCATACCTCTGGGGGATGTTTGGCCCCTGGGCTTCAGACACGTGGCCTCTGACCCAATCAGGTTCCACTAAGGCAGCCAGGAAAGGGGTGTTGCCAACAATCGGGAGAGTGAGGTGGGCGGGCAGAACAGGGCTTGCCGGGCTGGTGCAGCCCCCACTCTGTCCTGCTCCGAAGAGGATCCAGGCTCCACTGGGCACCGCTCTCCACAGTGAGTGTGCAAACAGCCACAACGCAGGAGCCATTACAGTTAGTTCAGGAAAGGTACAAGAGCATGACAAATATATGTAATTTGTAAATTGGCCAGTCTTTTGCAATAATTTAGAGGCACTAGTTAGGAGCAATAGAAACCCCCCAATTACTGATGTTTAAGGCTGGCACTGTTGCTGGCTGAATATTTCATGCATAAATGAACTTCCACTAGGGCCACCCGCTGCGTCTGATGAGACTCTTGCGGGCTTTATTGCCCAGAGCCCAGCAGGGTCCCGCCAATGGGCCCCATGACGGATGATGCATCGTTTTGTGGCTTAAATAATGCAGCGCGGGACAGGCTCAGTGCTGGTGCACTTTATTTACATATCAATTGAGTAGCCACTCTGAATATGAAGAAATATGAGAGGGGGAGCTGGCACTGAATATTTCATGGCCGTGAGCCCCACAGGAAGCGAATGTCCCCAGCCCAGAGCTAGCTCTGGCCATGTGCGCTGGGGAGAACTGGCATTAATAGTACAGGAGATGAAGCCGGAACAATCTCCCGAGCCAGGAGGGGAGCCGCTAACTGGAATTGATGAACCCCTATCATCTGGACACAGCCTGCCGCTGCCTCTTCAAGTCAGCAAAATATCTGCTTCCTGCCTCCACCTTCTGGTTCCCAGAAACTTCTGCAGAGACGGGAGTGTGTTTAAGCCACTGCACACTGACTTCCCAAGCCATGTGGATGTAACAGAAGGTGGCAGGGAAAATGGCATGTCCACTGAGGGAGGACCTCGTCCCTTCTAAGAATTTGCTGGAAGATGAAACAGGAGTCCTAGCCCAGCCCCTTCCCCACTGGAAAGCTCTGGGAACTCCCATCCCTGGAGTCATTCACTCCCTAATTATCTTCTGATTTTCTGCCATGTGCTGGGCTCCTTGCTGAGTGATGAGGATACAACTATGAAAAACACACTGTCTCCACCTCATAGAGCTCACCCTTGAGTGGGGGAAAAAACAAAAAAGAAAATGGGAAATCATACTGGTTGGGTGTAGTACATGTCTACTACTGCTTAACAATTACCCCAAAACTTAGTGGCTTAAAACAATAAACACTTATTATCAAATATAGTCCCAGAGAGTTAGGAATTTAGAGGTGGTTTAGCTGGGTGGTTTTTGCTTAGGTTTTCTCATAAGATCGCAGTCAAGGTATTGGCTGGGGCTGCCGTCTTCTGAAGGATAGACTGGGGCTGGAGGATCCAATTCCAAAGCGGCACGCACACATGGGGAAAGACAATGGTGCTGGCTATTGGCAGAAAGCCTCGGTTCCTTGCCATACTGACCTCTCCGTAGAGCTGCTTGAGTGTCCTCACAATATGGCGGCTGGCTTTTCCCAAGCAAGTGATCCAAGAGAACAAGATGGAAGCAGCAACATCTTTTATGACCTACCCACAGAAGTCCCAAATCATCATTTCAATCATTTTTATCTGTCACATGGTTAACCCTGATACAATATGGGAGGGCACTACAAAGACATGAATACCAGGAAGCAAGAATTGTTGGACGCCCTCTTGGACCGCATGGGACAAGTGGAAGATGAGGAGGGGCATCTGGTCTGGTAGAGGGGAGCCTAGTAGGGCTTCCTAGAGGTAATGATATCTGATTAGAGACTGAAAAGGTAAGGCTATCTCAGCACAGAGGAAGAGGGAAGAGAGTTCAGCACAGGGAACAACCTCTGTAATGGCGCAGAGGCTGGTGCATGGGGAAGCCAAAGAGTTCAGCTTCGCTGGAGCTTAGAGGGAGCTTTGACTGTCAGGCTTCATCCTGAGGCCCCTGGGGAGCCTTTGAAGTGTTCAAAGAGAAGATTGCCCTGTGGGTGTTGTGGGCCCCCAAGTCTGCTACCTTCCAGCAATGCTGGGTGGGTCTGGGTGGTTTGAAAACACACTCTGGAGAGATGGAGACAGAACCCCAAGTCAGCCCTGGGATCTACCCTACTTAGAGGGGATTCAGTTCAGGATTAGAGTTAAGGCAATGTTAGAGTTAGAACTAGAAGACTAGAGAGAGGTCACCAGAGGCAACAGATCTGTCTCAAATGCCAGCACTCTATGCACTTGCTGGCTATGTGATCAACTTACCCTCAGTGGGCCTCAGTTTTTCCACCTGTAAAGTGGGAATAATTGTAGAACCGGCCTCATGAGGTTGTCGTGGGTGTTGCCTGAGAAAAGGCATCTGACACAGGCACCCACATAGTAAGTTCTTGTCGAGTGAATGAGGCCTTCTTCTGTGTCCATCTGGAATTGAAGAACCACCTGTCATCAAAACAGTGCTGGAACCTAGTAAATGCTATATAAGGATTTGTTTTATAGAGAGATATAAGTAGATGTAGATATAGAGAGATATAATAATAGATGCTCAGTATGTATTTGCTATATTAATAATATGCTGAGTCTAAGAAAGAAACAAAGTCCTAACTGGGGCAGAGCCTCAGAGAGGGACAAAGACCCTCGCTAGGGCAAGTTTCTTGGTCTGAAAAACGAAGGATCTTGAACTTGGAAACCTTGGAAGCTGGAGGCAGTAGGGAAGGGCAGCTGTAAGCACAGGTCAGGTGGGATGGGGCAGGGGCCAAAGAGACTCTCTGTGGAGCCTCCACCTGGGGTCGCCGGCCAGCGTACTAACACACACTGAACAGCTAAATCATACATTATTGATTTGTCAAACGTATTTGCATATAAATAAGCATGATCATTCATGGAGGCCCAAACAGCACCGCCTCCCCTCCGCGCCATGATTACAGATGGATGGCCCTAGTTAGACACGAACCAGGGACGCTGCTACCCCTGCCGCAAAGTCAGCGGCTGATTTAAAACTACATTTATTGGAGCATGTAAGTGTGACAGCCTAGTGGTGAGTTTGGGATAATTAGTCTAAAAGACAAGATAAACGACTCCTAAAACTGGTATTGTGATGAAGATCCCACTCCTCTCTCTCCCCACCCGCCAGCTCAGTCCTGATGCCAAAAATACAGCCGATGATAATTAACTAGGAAACGTTAACAGGCAGGATTATGTTCCAATTGCATTTTTCAAAGGACTTTAGAATTTTACACCCAAGTTGATTGTGTTCCCCTCCCCCTGGTGATTAGGCTAGAAGCAGAAGCTTGGAGGGAGGGGTGGACAGACAGGCCCAGACAAGGTTTCTGAGGCCAGGCAAGCAGGTGGCTTCAGTCAGCCTTCCCAAGCCTGAACTGAGATGAATCTGCGAGGCGAAGCACGTTGACCCAGGGAAATTATATCTGCCATGTTAATTCATTCCGCGTGGGAGATCAGCCGTGAGCTTGGAGGCTGGCATTGGCCGCCTCTGATGGATCAAGGGACCCAGCTGCTCAGCTAGACACAATGCTAGAGACTCGTCATCGCAAGGGAAATGCATGGCTTGCTAACATTTTATTTTAATTGTCCTAAATTACACGTGAAGACTTACAGCCCAGCAGGCCAGCCAGCGAATATCGAACGTTACCTTGAGGATCAGCTTGGCCTAGAGAGGAAGCTGCAGTCCCAGGCCTGGGGCCTCAGCACTTTGCTGATGCAGAAGAGAGAGGGTCACTGCCTTTTGGTCCCACCACCTGCATCCCTGCTCCCCAGGACGGGGTGGGGAATGCCCTGGCACCTCTGACCCATCCTGTCAATAGGTTTGAGAGTTTCCTCTCCTCTCTGAGATTTAAATCATGTATACCCAGGTCGGGGGGTGGGGAGCAGGTAGTTGGATTTGTTTGAGGTCCTCAAAGAAGAATCCAGAAAGAGGGCAATACAGCAAAGGAGTCTGTAGTAGGCAAAATAGTAGACCCTGCAAAGATGTCCACATCCTAATCCCCAAACCTTACATGACAGAAGGGACTTTGCAGATTTGATTCAGGATCTTGAGATGAGAAGAAGATCCTGCATTATCCAGGTAGGTCCAGTGTAATCGCAAGGTCCTCGTACGAGGGTGGCAGGAGGGTGAGAAAGGGAGAGAGGGGACGATGCTATGCTGCTGCCAGCTTTGAAACTGGAGGAAGTGGCCGTGAACCAAGGGGCGCAGGCGAGCTCTAGAAGCTGCAAGAGGCAAGGAAACAGATTCTCCCTTTGCGCTTCCGGAACGAATGCAGCCCTGCTGACACCATCATATTAGCCCGGTGAGACCCCTTTCTGACTGTAGACCTCCAGAACTGTAAAATAATAAATAAACTTGTGTTGTTTTAATCTGCTAAGTAGTTTGTTACAGCAGCAACAGGACGCTAATACAGAGTCCCCAGTGTTCTCAGCCTGGCCTCGCCACACTCTGCCTGTGGGACTCTGGGTGAGCGACTGAACTTCCCTCAGCCTCAGTGTCCTCATCTCTAAAACGGGGATGATAAACCTATCTCATGAGGCTGCTGCAAATAGTAAGTGAGCTGCTGCCTGAAAGCGCTTAGCTCCGTGCTCAGCACATAGTCAGAGCGCAAGAAATAGCACTTCCTGTTGTGGCTGTGGCTGCCATTATTGTGCCTCGCTGCTCTTCCTGAGACCTTGCCAGTGAGGATAAAATTATTAATAATAAGTATCAGTAAACTTAAAATTTATTTATTCATCAAATATGCATTGATCATCTTCCGTATGCAAACTACTATGTCAGATATTGGAAATGTGAACAAAAAGAGGCCTAAAGCCTCTGCCCTCATGGACCGTACAACATGGTAGGTGAGACGGACCGTATTATATCATTATATTATGTATTATAATATTATATGTTATATTACATTTATATTAAATCATCTCCCAAACGAGTGCTAAGATTGAGATGTGCTAAAGAAATACGTATGGAGAGGTGTGTTCCATTAGGAAATTTAGGGAAGGCTTTCTGGAGGAAGCTAATCTCCAAAGTTTGAGCAGATTTTGTCCTTTGGGAAGACAAGAGCATGGAAACTTCTGAGCTATGGGAGGAAGGACTCTGCCTACACCTCTGGGGCCATGCTCAGGCTTCTGGGTCATCTGGGAGGAGCTTAGTCAAGGTGGAAGGCCTGCAGATCCCCACCATGGTGAGTCCTGGGAAGGTAGAAAGGCCTCAGCCACAGAGCAGCATGATCAAGTATGGCCTTGAGCTGTGGGAGGTGAGTCTATCCCTTGGATACTGGATCCCTATTTGATGCGAAATACCAGGCTGGGAATATCATTTTGTACATTGTGCTTGGGCCCTGACCCTGAACGCAGAGGCATATTTTGCCCTTCATGAGTGCAAAGCAAGGCACATGGCAAAGTAATTCTTCTCCCGTGGACGTGGGAAGGAGGGAGGGAAGAAGGAAACATTTTCCTGATCACTCTGGGGTCTATCACATACCTTAAAATTCTGTCTGGGGACAGTGGAGTATTCCTTTCTCCTTGGGAGAGAGAGGAATTCTAGGGACCTCCCTCACCCCATGAACAAGATTCTAGGCCTCAGACCTCCACTCTGTGTATACATCAGCCTTTCTACACACCCCCTAACTTCCATGATGACTCAGAGTTGGCCTTGTCCCAAAGCCCCTGGTCAGTGCTTGTTTCTAGGTTTAGGTAGTCACCACCTAAAATCCCAGGCCTAAGCTGAACTGTCAGGCACACGGCAGATGTGCAAGAATCATTTGCTGAATTAACGAATGAACGCATGCCCCGCCTACCCCTTGGACACCATTCATTGGCCTTTCGAATGCCTTCTGTCCAAGGTCAATCCCACTACATTGCCGCTGCACACAGGGCTTAGGCAGGGATATCGTAGCACACTCCAGAACCCACCCACCCAAACAATGACTGCGCGAGCTCCAGACCCTCTCTCTTTCTCGGCTTTCACAGTGCTGACCATGCCGTTGGCAGGAATTCCAAAACAGCCTACAAAAAGGGGATGTGGGAGACCATATCCCCGGAATATTTTGCAAAAAGCAAATATTGTGACAAACAGTCGGAAACGTGGTACATTTATCTGCACTTTCAGTAGCTGCTCATATGTTCACATTAAAACTGTTGAAAATGTATAATTAAAAATCTGTTTCGAAATGCAAAGAACATGTAAAAATAATTTATCCAT